>PVLA01003354.1:0-41241 GCA_004027455.1 Hydrochoerus hydrochaeris
ACATGAAGCAGATTCAAAGAGACTACCAGGAAATTAAAAACTCCATTGAAAGCTGGCAAAATGCCTTAAAAGAAACTAAGGATAGACTATCAAAACTTGAAGACAAGTTGGCAGTGTGTGATCATGAAAGGAAAGATCTCTTAAAAATAACAAGGAAACAGGCAGTAACAATACAAAGGCTAGAAGATGACAAGAGAATTTACAATTTAAGAATAAGAAATGTGAATGAAGAAGCAGGAATACATACAGGCAAATTACAAAGGCTATTCACAGAAATAATTAAGGAAAACTTCCCAAGCATGGGAAAAGAAAATGACATTCAGTTATGTGAGGCATACCAAACTCCAGCCACCTACAAGCAAAACAGATCTATACCCAGACATATAATAATCAAGATACCAGAAATTCAATATAAAAACAGAACATTAAAAGCCGTCAGAGAAAAGAAACAGATTACCTACAAAGGTAAGCCCATCAGGATCACGGCTGACTTCTCCACACAGACCATCAGATCAAGAGGAGCTTGGAGCGAAATATTCTAAGACCTGAAAGAAAATAATCTCCAGCCCAGATTGATGTATCCTGCAAAACTGTCACTAGAAGTTAATGGAGAAACAAGATGCTCCCATGACAAAGAGGAACTGGGGGAGTTTGTGACCACCAATCCAACGCTATGGAGAATACTGAAGGACATTCCAGAGAGAGAGAAAAAAAAATACCAGGATTTTAGGAACAGTGGCAGAAAGGCCTCAATGAGTGAGGCAGGAAGTAGAATGAAGGAGAAAACTAGACAAAGGCAGAAAAATAGCATAGCAGAAATGAGGCAGAGAAGGATAACTAGAATCTCTAACATAGATGGCCTTGATACACTATATTGTTAATAGTACACCAGGATTTAAAACCCACATTACTCACACTACTCTGCTTAGATGTATTATATTCTGTTCCAGTCATTTTTACCTGTACTAGATTTGAGGGTACAAAAGTAATCCCGAAAATAACAGGATATAGTACGGTAATCATCCTTAATTCCCTATTAAGTCAATCTAAAGCTCTATAAAACCTACACTGTTTTACCATGACTGATTGTAATTGAATCTGATTTGTTGGATCGCTGTTTTGTATTGATAGATTTTATTCAAAGCTGTTATGACTGATAGTATCAAGTCTGAGAGTATAGGCAACTGCACTGAAGATGACAAGAGTCACTGGAATATCCACTCTGGTTTGATTATTACCTGCCTTTGAAGCTTTATACTGTCTACAATGTTTTATTTTTACTAATATTGTTATGTACTGCTATATTCAATTATACTGCTATATTCATTTATGCCTGATGATATAGGCAATTCTATTGAAGATAATAAAAAACAACACAGCAATCATTGTAGATCACCTTGTACTGTGGTTTTATACAACTTTTTGGTTTCATGTTTTTATAGGAATTTGTTTTGCTTTGTCTTGTTATGTTTTGTTTTTCCCTCTAATACAGAAAGAATAGAAATACATGTAGAGACTCATGTATGCGTAGCTGTTTACACTCTCACTGTTTGACTATCTACTTTGTATGCTTTAATTTTATAACTTGAAGAACTATTTCTAATAGGACAATATGTAATTTATCAACTAGTGATTTCTTATTGTTTATCTTTTTTCTGAAATTCTGTATTATCTCAACCCTTTACGTGCTTTTTTTTTTTCTTTAAATAAAAATTAAAAAAAAAAATTAACAGCCACTTCCAGCACTTGGGAAGGTGAGGCAGGAGGGCTTCAAGTGAGTTTGAGGCTAGCCTGGGCTACATAGCAATTTTATGGCTAGTCTGGACAACATAGAGCAAGACACTTTCCCAGAAGCAAAACAAAAAAACACAGCCAGAGAGATTAACCCAATCGGTATGAAGCTCAAGATTTAGGCTGGAACTCTGGGCTCCAGTACAATTTCTTCCTCTGGGAATCGCAGCTTGTTAAAATAGAAAAACGAAAAAATGAAGCTGTAGTTCTCTCCCTATTAAGAGGATAGAAGTGCTAAGAAAACAGCTGAGAGAGTTTCAGGACACCAATGATAACCTTCACATTAGGAAGGTCAATAAATCTTCATTATTTAAACTAACCTGAGACAGCCACACCCACCTACTGTACCACTGAGGAGGCAAATGAAGCTGCTGTTCCCTCCCCTTGGGGGAGGACAAAAGAAATAAAAATAATAGGAAGGAAACACGGAGAACTGTAATTTTTTAATTGTATCTTTAACACAAAAGTTACTCAAGCAATTTTCCCTTCTAAGAAACTCATTCCAAAAATAATTTCTAAAGATTTTTTTGTTTTGTTCTGTTGGTCCTGGGGATTGAACACACGTCACCAGTCCAGATAAGGGTATCACTAAGCTGCCCTGGATGGGCTCAAATTTGTAATCTCCCTGCCTCAGTCTCTTCAAGTGCAAACTCTTAAAGATAGCAAAAAGCCTGTAAATAAATTGGCTTCTGGGCCTCACTTTTCACCTCAAAAGGGCCTTTTTACCTGTGAATATGTCATCCACTTTCACCTAAATAGGCCTTTCCTCTATGAATGAGCTATCACCTACCTGTAACTTGAACCTCTGCTTGGCACAGGCTCATAAATTCCACAGTTTTCTAAACCCCAAATCAAATATACCCAGCTCCAGACTAAAATGTGTCTCACTTCTGAGAGCCTACACTCCCTTCTGAGTGTATATTTCCTTCCTAAATAAATCTTTCCTGTGACTGCTGACAAGTCCTGAAAATCATATTCTGTGATGGTAGTCAGTGATCTTATTCTGTGAGGTAAACTGAAGTCCACCTTCTCCTCAGGATGTTCCTCAGACCATGTGCATTTGCTGCCAGTTACTTAGATCCTTATGCTCAGGCTTGTTTGCTGGCTGCTGACTAAATCTAAGAAGGCCATTTTATTTTGGTAACAAGACAGGAAGAATTTATTCAAAGCCACCCCCCAAGGAGATGGAAGGACCCACTTGCCTCAGAGCACCATCTTACTATGCACAGGTAGCATTAGAATCTTTGACACTAACAAGCAATGAGGGCAGGAAATACCATCCCTTCCTAAAACCAGAGCTCTCCCTCCCTTCCCTGTGGAAATAAAACTAGACTTTGATGTGCTGGTGCTAACATCTGCATATTCTGCCCATTCTTCTAAGCTAAGAGATGGAGGTAGCAGGCTATACCCCAGGCCGGAGGAAGTCTAGAGAAGGGACTGTGGCAAAGGAAAAAAAATCTAAATTTAAAGTTCTGTTTTGTATTACCACTTACATGTTGACACTCCTGAGGGGCTTTTTCCAACAATACTATCTTTTACCTTAATCAAATATGTAGCAATTTGGTATTACTCTCTTTGCCTTGCATCAAATCTCTCTACATGACTACTGATTATACAGTATTTCTAAAATAATGAAGACTCCTATTTTTTCATATTTAAATATAAGCACCAGTTCTATAAACAGCTAAGTTAAGCAGAAATGTTATAAGTAGTCAGACAGGACTTGGCTTTTGAGGGAATACTGCAAAAGATGAAAACACAGTACCACTGTGGCTTGGAGGCACCTCTGAAGAAAGCCAGGCCTCTGGATAAAGACAGAATGACAGAGCCTATATGCCTCCCAGATAGTTAAACAATCAATTAAAAATTATATTATAATTGGTATCACCTGATCCAATAAAGATTAGATAGGTATCAGTCACCTAGGTGGATGAGCAGGGCTCCTGATCCATCTCTTCCTAAAAAGGACTTTGTTCTTTCTATGCACACTTGCTATGTGACCTGCTTCCCCATTTATCAACATTACCTAAGTGGCTATACTTGTAATCTTATTATTTAATCATAGTTTTGACCCACATTGTACCCACCTCATGCTATTCTAGCCACCTTGTGATTTTGCTCTATAAAACTTCCTTTGAGAAGTAGGCTCATTGGCAACCCACTTTCAGGTCCCCTCCTGTCTCTCAGGAACTCTCCCAATAAATCTTTCCTACTCCCAACCTCCATTGTTCCTTAAAAGTCATTCTTCAATTTTGGGTAATATGAACTTGTAAATCTAATATTTAGTAGGTTGACATTTACATTTATTTCCCCAAAATCCCTTTCCAAGTTTGGTCCTAAGCTTTCACTGTCCTCATAAGAGTTGACAATCTAAAAGGGAAGAGAAAACATTAATGGACGCTGTAAGCCTACCACTTGGGTGAGGATTAGCCATGAGTTCAGGCCAGCCTGGGGTATATAGTGAATTCAAGGTCAACTGAATTACATAGCAAGAACCCATCACAAAAAAAAAAAAAAAAAAAAAAGGAAATAAGCACAAATAAGACAGCACATGCTAGGCTATAAGAGGTATCATGCTTTCAGAGAAAAAAATTGCACCCTGAGATAATCAAGAAAGACTTGTAGAGTAGCACTTCAGTTGGCCCATGAAAGACAGACAAGATTGTAAAACACCAACAGGAGGAATGGATATGACCAAAATGCTCATAGTTCTGGAACTCTGAGTGTTAGAGCAACTCAAAGTCTACCCTAAACTAGTTTAGCTATGGTTAAAAACAGGAATCTAAAACAGCTAAGACTCCAGGTCCACATCTGTATTTGTGTTTTTATTTTTATTTTATGAGACAAGTTCTCGCCATGTAGTGTAGGCTGGCCTTGAACTCAAAGCAGTCCTCCTGCCTCAGCCTCCTGGGTGCCAGTATTACAAGCATATGCCACCATGCCTGACTTCCATGCCCACATGTGGACAATACTAAATCCTAAGACAGGAATTAAGGTGTAGCTAAAACTGGGAAAGGTGTGACAAGATGTACAGAACACCTAGGAAGAGAGAAGCCATTTCACCCTTCCCATGAGCCAACTGGCACATGTGCTGAGAATCAAGAAGCCTCCTCCCCGCCAATAGCAACCAGCTGGTTGGGAAGACAGGCTGAGTTGATAGCAACTGAGGTATAAAAACAACTAAATGCTTATAGTGTCTCATTGACTTTGCAGGATTAAGGCCAGTAGTCTAAGCATCTATTAGGAGGATGACAGTATGCAACATGGCAAATATGGGGGATTTCCTTCTATCTTGTCTTTGAAATCTAATATTATTCTCACTGTTTTGTTCCGATTTATTGTTTTGTTTTATTCAATGCTCTGTTTAGATTGGTTTTATTCTGTTTTATTTGATTTTACTATGTCTAATGGTATAGACAACTATATATTATGGTAGCCAGCCATTGCTGATGACCTACAGTTCTGTTTTGAAGTTATGCACCACATTCACTGCTTTGTTTTGATTGGCTTTATTCTGTTTTGTATTGTTGGGTTTTATTCTCCTTAAAATAAAATAAAAAATTAAAATAAAAAAGATTGACCTGCTCATTTATTATTTGGTTTTGAGATAGGACAGAAGAAATTAAAATGAAGCAGAAAAGAGATAAGGAAATCAAGATTTTAATAATTAAACTTTGAAAAGTTTCAGAACACAAGCCTGATTTATCAATTTTTTTTCTCTCTCTTCTCTCAAAAGTAAACCTAGGCAACTCCTATTCACCTACAAATGGATATGCCCTTTCCCTTTTCCCTTACAAGTAATCCTCTTTCATTCATGAATGGACCACTCTTCTGGAACTTTTCATATGAATGGACCATTACCTCACTTGGATGGTCCATCCTCCCTGTAGATTTTCAGCCCCCAAAGCACCTAAAAGTCCTCCAGTTCCCAACTGTACAGGATTGTATTTCATTTCCCTGTGTACTGTACCTGCACTCAACTCTTCAGTGTGTCCTATATTTATTGTATTAAATCTTTCTCATATCTCTTTTACTGACACATTTTAAAAATTATTTCTCCATGACAGGAGTCAGTGAACCTGCAAGCTTTATTTTAAAAGGATGGATTAAGTTCCTTTTATCAGCCTCAGAGACCTCAAATCTAGCCAGTGAGAGTTTTAGCTTTTGAGTGAACCTGTAAGTTGATATATTTTGAGTAACAAGACCTGTGTGCTACTGCAGTGGTTCATAATATATGGTGCTAAGACCTGGGGTAAAATCACCATGTCAGAACTTGTTAGAAGTGCAGATTCTTGGATGTCATGTAAAAGACACTAAATCAGACACTCTTGGAAGAGGCCAGTCAATCTGTGTTTTAGAAAAACGAAGCAAACAACCAAGAAATAATAGAGAGAAGCCTCGGGGATGGGAAAGAGGGGGACAGGGGATCACTGGACTTGTAATTTGTAAACTATTCACATTACTTTAATTTTGTAAAACATTGACTAATAGGAATAAGTAAAACTGTTTTTTGAAAAAAGAATCCTGACATTCTTCTTAACCACTAAGATTTAGCAAAGTATTCTTGTTGGTTTATGTTAACACCAGTATAAGGTATATTATGTTCCCAAATATTTTACATATTCAACATTAACTCATCTACATTATAGACACAGGAGATTAGGGTGTGGCAAAACTGGTTAGGGAAGTAAGTGTGACTCGTTAAATACAAGAACACTTGCACAAAACAGTTCCCAAAGCCCAGCACAGGAACTTTTGAGAACTTCAGCAGGTTTTCAACAGAATGGTCCAGACTTGATCAGCCTGAGGCATGGGATCCTAACATCTCTCTCATATCCCATATGTAGAAGTTCTCACAGGTTTCCTTGAGATCTGGACAGCATAAAAGGACACATGCCAAGAAGAGCTTGCCATCATGACTTCCCTCATGATAGCCCACCCTGCAACCTCCAGGGTGTTACTTTTATCTTGCTTTTTTCCTCTTATCAGGTCCAAGCTCACTTTGCAGAGCCAGCTTCTCCCTCACTCTTCACTTCTATTTTTTCAAATAAACTTTGCTACTGTTTTTTGCTTGTTTTATCCAAATCTTTGTTCATGACAAGAAGAACCTGGAAACCAACTCTAGGAGATGCAAGCACCACAAAAGCTAGTTACATTCATTTGGTAAGCCAGTTTCTAGAAGTAGACTACCTAGTAACAATGTGAGACAGGTAGTAGTATTACTCTTTGATAAACACAAAAACCAAAGCCCAAGAAGTTAAGTAAATTGTCCTGTATCTCACAAGATATAATACCTCTTCAAAACTTTGATTTTCAAGCAAAGTAAGATTTTTCAAATAGAAATACTCAAAATCATCTCCTTTCTCTTCCTGGAGTATTTCATGCAGTCCTCTAGCTGTCTAAAACTTCTATCAAAATGCCTTCTGCCAAAGTGCCCTAAAATTTACTCCTCTAGGACATGCTATCCCCTTTGTTAAAAAGAAAACATTTGGCCATCTGCAAATACACTACAGCCTTACTCACTCAGGCAGCATCTGCATTTTTAAAAGAACAAAATTAAATAACCCTCCAATGAGTAAAACGGACAAGATTTTTCTATTTAAATTATTCCCAAGCTTGCAATTGGACACCTGCTTTCTGAAAAGCTGTTGATTCCTGCTGTTCTCTCCCATTACCTCAACAGTTTATTGTATCACTTATTTTATCATACATCAAAAATGTTTCCCTAGAGACTGCAAAAGGAAAAATTAATCTATGCTATTAGAAATTGAGCATGGTTACAGGAGAGGGAAGTGGTTATGGGAGAAGGGTATGAGGAATCTGTTGTTTAACCTGGAAGCTGGATATATCATTACACTAAGACTCTTCTTGGGCTGTACACTTAAATATAATTTCTTATATGTATGTTATACATCAAAAAAGTTTTGTTAAAGCTGATAACAAGTAATATTGAGACAGGAGGTTAGGGCGTGGCAAAACTGGCTGGGAAAGTAGGCATGACCTGTTAATTGCAAAATCCCAAGACACATGTTTCCAAAGCCCTGCACTTGGACTTCTTGCAAAATCTCCAGGAGGTTTTTGATAGGATGGCCTAAACCTGATGTCAGCCTGAGGTGTGCATGACGCAAAAAAGATACCACATGGAATTTTTGCTACTCTGAGTTTTCTTCCAAGGTAGTCCACCCTCACCCCGTAGGGTGTATGCTTTAGCTACTTTTACTTGACCCAAACTTGCTGGAAGAGATCTGATTTATTTTCCTACCTTTAATAAAATTTTGCTAGTATTTCTGCTTGTCTTGACCAATTCTTTGCTCAGGACAGAAAGAACCTAGACACTACCTCCAGAAGGCACTTAGCACCCAAAATCAGCTGAATTACAATAATAAAAGGTACTAATATAGTTTCTTTCATTTACTCTCTCCTGAGAAAACAGGTTACAGCTACCAAATGAGATGGTTACCTTTCCATCCTACTTCTGTACCAACTTTTGCCATACCTTGCATAGTCTTTTTCAGCAATGTAATAACACAGCATTTTTTGAAACAAAGAGAGAAGTGGCTATTGTCTTGGTTAGTTTTCTCTCGTTGCTGAGACAAAATACCCAACACTCAAAATTAAAGGAAGGAAAGATTTATTTAGCTCACAGTCTGTGGAGGTTTCAATCCATAATCAGTTGGCTCCAAAGCAGGGTAGCATGGCACAGGGGCAACACTTCAAGATGGCAGAAGACAACAAAAGCAGCAAGAGCAAAAAGAGGAAGAGAAAGCCTTTTTCTCCCTTATATTATAAGCAGGTTACCCACACAGAAGATAAGAGTAGCACTCACACCATCTCCCTGTCCTTCTGCTGCAAAAGATGAGGACCCTGGCCCCCTGCTGAGTTGCTGAAACTTCTAAATTTTTTAAGATAAATGATGTATCAACATTACAGCTATTAAAAGGTTTTCATTTGCACTTATTAATTTAGCAAATGTTACTAAGATATACATAGCCATTCCCCTATGTTCACTGCCTACAGAATAAAAGAAGCTATACAATAGCATTCCCAACTTTGGAGCAGTTTAATCTTCTCAAAAATGGATTAAAACTAGTCATTTCTTTAGCTTTTTGTTGTTGTTGTTTTGTTTTTGTTTTTTCTGGCCATGTTTCACAATGCAGTTCAGGCTGGCCTAGAAATCACTTTGCAACCCAGGGTAGCCTCAAACTCAGCCATCCTCCTGCCTCAGACTCCCAAGGACTGGGATTACAGTTGTGTGCCAGCACACCCAGCTTTAGATCCTTTTTTTTTTTTTGGAAGATTATGTATATATATATATACATATATATATGTATATATATATATACATATTAAAGAGAATAAAACAAAAGAGAACAGAACAAAGCAGATCAGAACAGAACAATGCAAGCAACACAGCACTTCACAACAAAACAACCAGACATCAACAGTAGTTACCATAATGTCTCTTTTCTTCGAAATAGTTGAGCATACCTTCACACACAATAATATCAAACATAATAGTATAAAATCATTTAAAAGAATGAAAGCATTACAGGACTTCAAAACCAAGTAACAGGAAATGAACAATGGCTACTATAACATCTCATTTTCCTCAAAGAATTTGTTTATACCATCACACATAATAAAATCAAATAAAACACAACAAGATGGAACCAATCAAAACAGAAGAACAAAAGAATGTTAGGACTTCAAAACAAGATGATAGCAAATCAGGAATGGCTGCCATAATGCCTTGTTTTCTTCAAAATCGCTGTTCATACCATCACACATAATAAAATCAAACAAAACAGAATAAAACCAATCAAACCAATGAATGAAAGCATTATGACTTCAAAGCAATATAATAAGAAACCACGATTACCATAAAATATCCCATTATATTCCATATAGCTGATTCTACCATCTGACAGCATAAAATCTAACAAAACAAGACAAAACAAAGCCAAACCTAACAAAATTGTGTAAACAATGCGAGAGTTCAAGATAAAACACTAAGAAACTGACAGTAGTTTCCATCTTTCCCTCCCAGGTGTTTCCTCCCCTTTGCTCTTACATTAACTATTTTGCTTTTGTTTTTGGGGGGTTTTTTTTGGTACCGGGGATGGAACTCACGACTGTACACTTGCAAGGCAGGCACTTATGCAGCTGAGCTAAATCCCCAGCCCAACTATTTTGCTTTTGGATCCCATTAACTCCTTCTGTTTCTTATGCTAGTGTTCGCATATGAGTTTGAACTGTTTCAGCCATGAACATGATCTCCAGTTGCATCTATTTACCCACAGGAGCCTTGAGATTATCTACTTTATAGCTGAGTAGGTTTCTACTGCATGAAAATACCATATCTTTCTTATCCATTCTGCAGATGATGGGCAAGTTACTCTTGCTTTTTTTTTTTTTTTTTGGTCTCCTGTCACATCGAACAACTGTTTTCTCTCCTTTGATTTTCAGTCTATGTGTTTCCTTCCCTGTTAGATGTGTTTCTTGTGTACAGTATATGGATGGATCTTGTTTCTTGATCCACTCTCCCTGTGTTTCTTTTTATTGCTGAACTGAGGTCACCTACATTAATGGTTACAACCAACATACCCTGGTTTGTCTCTGCCCTGCTATCCGCCTAATGTTGGTCTTTCCATTTTTCCCCTTCATTCAATTGCTTGTCTTGTTTGGCGATTCTCCTCTGCTACTGTTCCTGGAACCCCAGCTTTAGATTCTTATAAAGTTACAACTGTTTTATATTTTCAGTATTATGGTTTGTGTCTAGATATCCCTCCAAAGCCTCAAGCGGTCATAGTTTTTTCTGAGGTGGCTGAATCTAGTGTGTATAACTGATTCATAATGCAATGCTGGGATTAAAGGTTCTGGGATTAGCCAGGTGTGGTGGCTCACGCCTGTAATCCCAGCACTTGGTAGGCTGAGGCAGGAGAATCATTGTGAGTTCCAGACCAGTTTGGGCTACAAAGTGAGCTCAAGGCCAGCCTGAACTGCATAGAGAGACCCGTGGTGGCTCACACCTGTAATCCCAGCACTTGGTAGGCTGAGGCAGGAGAATCATTGTGAGTTCCAGACCAGTTTGGGCTACAAAGTGAGCTCAAGGCCAGCCTGAACTGCATAGGGAGACCCTGTCTCAAAAAGACAAAAAAAAAAATCTAAAAAAAAAAGGTTCTGGGATTTAGGGTGGATGATTACTGGATTAGTCCACTGATTGGAATGGCACTTAGTCCCAATAGACTTCATACAATATAAGGGACAGAAAGAAGCTTGTCTCTCACTCATTCACTTATTGCTTTTGCTGATCCCACTGCCATGTACTGTTGCCTCTCTGTCATGTGCCACCCTGCTTTGGAACCAGTGGATTATGGACTAAAACCTCTACAAACTGAGGTATATAATTTTTTCCCCCTTTAACTCTAGGTGTCCCCAGAGTTGTCCCAGTAATGAGAAAAGTAACTAAGACATCCAATAATATAACAAACACACACACACATACACACACAATTTGTTTCTGATGGCAAGCTTATGTTTGTAATTTACAAGAAAGGAATGAGAAAGATTAAGTTGCTTCTTGCCAAAGTAATCTAATGATCACCAATGCCCAGTCGGGAAACAGACACAAAATATGTCCATAGGTGAAGTCTATAAAAATAAATCAAGTGTTGGCTATGTAGCTTTCCCTTCCCAAAAAACAGTGCTGTTTCTAAAAAAGCAGGAGTATTCAGAGTTGCAGAACACCTGCAAAGAAAACACAGAGGACCAACCCACAGTGGTGATCAGAGGACATGATGATAGCACATAAAATAAGAAAAAATGACATTTTCAAGTCAGTTAATAACAATTAGTAACTTATATACAATTAATTTCTATTTGCATTTCTTACTAAATAGGTATACTATTCAGGATTCACACCCCATCATAAAAAAAAAAGAAGAAAACAACTTGGATACATATTTCATGACAGATAATGTGTATGTTATCTCAATCAGTCAGATTCGTATATAAATGCTCAGAGATCTACCTGATTCTGAATTGGTATTACTGACTTTTCTTCCCACATGCCTGTTCTTTCAACATCTGGCACTGTTTGGAACCGTGTTTGAAAGCAAGAATATTATTTTAAACAAGATTATTTTCTCTCTCACAAAGCTTCCCTTCTGTGTAGGGTGTGTAAAAGTGTTAGCTAGGCTTAGTGCACACCTGTAGTCCTCGTTTTCAGAACACTGTGGCACAAGAAGCACCACAAGTGCACGCTAGCCAGAGCTACACAGCAAGACCCTGTCTCAAAAACAAAAAAAATACAGGGAAGGAAATTCATATGCACCACAAGAACTGTTTATAATATTAGGTTACAGAAAGATGACCACATTTAAATACAAAGAACCCAAATACATAAATTCATATTTAACACTTTCCCAGGCAATGTCCCTAAACTTAACTGGAAAATGCTAACTTAACAGTTCCATCAGACTGCTCAGCAAAAGTGCTAACTATAACCACCACTCTTCTCAAAGCACAGACAAGGAACCCAGACACCCAGCAGGCTCCAGCTGTCAAAAATACCTTCTAATAAAGAAAATACTGCTTGAAATTGAAAGGAAAAACTAGTATACCTACATTTTCCAAGTAGGCTAAAGGCTATAAAATATTTTGGGGGCACCTTAAAATTAAGTGACTTGCTTCCACTTGATAGTCCCACAACACAGACATGGACAGTGCTGCCACGGCTTTAAAATGAAGTTTTGCTCCCTGCTTGTCTTTAGCCACTTACTCTCTGGCAGCCAGGTACTTAGCTCTCACCACACTCTGCCCTCCTCATCCTACTCAGCAAGTAAGTTTACCTCCTCTTAGGAAGCATTTTCCAAAAGGTTTCATTTAGCTGCTATTTTACTGACACTACAGAACTCACTGGTGAACCCTGGTAATGACTCTTATTAAAAAATAAAAAGTACAGGTTAACAAATGTCTGAACATACTTTCTCCTCTCAAAATCTGAAATCAACTTTAATTATACCTATTAAAGAAAGGACAACAATCTACAGAAACTAAAATCCACAAATGCTTTGGGTTAATTCTCAGCACTTTTTAACTTTTTTGTTTTTAGTACTTTTTAACTTTAACATGGTTTCTTCACTCCTATAGTACAAATGAAAAATTTTTCTATTCTAATTCTAGCTACATTTGATTCCAGATTATCCATTATTTCTAATAATCTACTAATAATGAATAAAAAAAGAATGCAGTGAGTGTGATTGCACATACCTATAGTCCCAGAACTCAGGAGTCTGAGGCAGGATGATCACAGCAAGTTCAAGGGCAACCTGGGCTATACAGTGAGTTCACGACCAGCCTGAACTACAATGTGAGATCCTGTCTCCAAAAATAAATAAATACATAAAATGGTTTTAAAAAGAGAATGTAGTAATTAAGTGCCTGGTATAGATAGACCCTAGCCCATGATAAATTATGTTTTATCGTTTAAAAGTTTGTAAGCAGAAAGAAACCTATCTAAATCTTAATTAAGAGCCTAATCATCACCATTCATGGATTGCAGGTGAAGAGAACAAGTAGTCACTAAAAAGCAAGCCTACCTGTGAATCAGCACCATGCACGGGCCACTGAGGGGACAGCTAGACCCCAGCCCCTTCTGGCACGCAGGCTGGGAAACAAGAAGAGCCAGCCCCCACATCCCCATAATTGACCAGCTGGTCCAAAGAAACACAGGCTGCAATGATAGCTATTGAGGCAAAATGCAATTGGATGGTTGTGGTGCTTGGTGTTTCACTGACTTTGCAGGTCTAGAACCAGTGGTCTAATTATCTATTCAAAGGCTAACAGTACGCAGCGTGGCATCTATCAGAGATCTCCTTCTGAAGGTGGTAGCCATTGTTAATTCCCTATTATCTTGTTTTGAAGTCCTGAACCATTTTCATTGATTTATTGGGTTGGGTTTTCTTGTTTTGTTTTGTTTGATTTTGTTATATCCAATGGCATGGGCAACTATTTCAGAGATAGCAAGTTATATTACAGTAGCCATTTTGGATTTACTACTGCCTTGTTTTGAAGTCCTTTATTGTATTCATTATTGTGTTTTTATTGGTTCTCTTCTGTTTTGTTTTGTTTTGTTTGATTCTCTTCTGTTTTGTTTTGTTTGATTTTTACGGTGTCTGAAGGTACCTGCAGCAAAAGGTATTATGGTAACACAAGTTGATTTCATATTGTTTGGAAGTCCTGTCGCTTATGCTGTTTTTTTTTTATTGGCTTTATTTTGTTTTATTCTGCTTGATTTTATTCTCTTTAAAATAAAAAAACAAATTTTTTTAAAGCCTAATCATCATCTAGATGTATAAATATACACTGTAAAACTGGATCCTGAAGCAGATACTTTCAGGTAGCCTATAAACACCCTCCTTTCTTTAGAGACCCTTCCCACATACATAAACAAATATAGATACATATCTCCACAATAAGGTGAGGCCTCACCATCCAGGGTATTGGATGGGAGGTAGATACCCAGCCCAAATTCAGCCAATCAGATTGTCTTCCTGAAATTTGTAATTGGAATGAAGAACTGGCATGTCAGACTATGTAACTATGTAACTAATACAACTAATTGCAAATGAAATAACTCATTTTCTCTGCTCTATAAAAAAGCAGAGAAAGATGGTCTGCTAAAGAAAATAATAACTCACCCAGGCATAGTAGTGCACGCCTGTAATCCCAGCACTCAGGAGGCTGAGGAGGAGGATTACTATGAGTTCAAGGCCAGCCTGGGCTACAAAGTGACTTCAAAGCCAGTATGAACTAGCAAAACCCTGTCTCCAAAAAAAAAACACAAAAATAATAACAAACAGAAAAGCAGCAAAAACTGAGAATATGTTCTCCAAGTCCTCATGTTTTTCTAATTTCTGGCTCATGTCCTTAGGGATATTTAACCATATTCTGTCCCACTTGTTCTTTTAAAGATCCATGTATCTTTGGAAATAAACTTTTCTGTTTATACCCACTAGAAATCTCTATTATAACACCCTAAGGCAAAAAGACTGACAAGGGTTATTTTCATCTCTTGCTTTGTAATGAAGTTTACAGGATACTGTGAAAAGCAAACTGACCCAGAGTTAGTGGCTCCTAACTTGAAATATGAATAACTTATGATCACGTCTCAAAGACCAGAGACTACACAGTCTTGGAAACTCCCTTCCTCCCTCCTGTGCACTGTCAACTACCAGAGGTGAAATATGCAAATAATAGAAATGAACTTACAAGTGCTAATAAAGAACAAGAAGAGGAAAATGGGATATATCCACCTGCTCCTGTAGGTCTGGTCCAGGACCAAGGAATTCACACTTCCAGAAAGCTGCAGGGTAAATCTAGCACAATTGATTCATAACCCACACTTTAAAAACAATGAATTATAGATCTAAATGAATAAAGAAAATGAAAGCATAGAAAAAGACTATTTCTGCAAGGTATTTGAACTATTTAGTCCAGAACTAAGAGTGACAGAAAAGCTGTGAGGCACCTTTCTATTGTTTAGTGGGCCAAAGAGAATAAAAATCATGACTACAAATTACTGGTGACATTCTGTTAGTAAGTAATAAAAAAAGTCACTCTGGTAAAACCACATTCTTCTAAAGAAAAATGGTGACAGCCAGCTCCACACTGAGTGGTAGCATTATGCCTCACCAGAGACTGTGGAATCTATAGTAACAACCCAGAGCAAGGGGAGAAATACATATCCGGACACCATAAGACAGACAACAGGGAGGAAAGTCACCACCATCTAGCATGAAATAGTTCCAGTGTGTGTTGGGGCAGACAAAAAAGCTAAGAATCACCACCCTAGAGCCACTGTTTTGGACCTCTCAACCATCCCCCAAGCCAGCCCAGAAAAAAAGCCAAGGGGTGGACAGGTAGAGGTAGAAGTTAAATGTCCTCTCTAGCAAGAATTACCATTCTGGCATTTTAAGTTGGAATTCTTAAAAAAATTTTGCTTAAAAAATTCCAAGGCCTTGTTCATAGTGCATTATACTATACTAAGGGTTAAAGAGATGGGTGAACAAGTAATAAACTAATCGCCTGCATTGCTTTCATGCAGAAGAACAGCTCAAGTTCAAAGCAAAAATTTAATAAACCTTTGAGGGTCTAATCTGTTGGTACAATCTGTCTTAAACAGTCTACATGTGTGCTGTAATTTAGTCTGGACTATCTCCAAAGGTCAATATGTTAAAAGTCTTAGTTGCCAGCTTGTGGTCCTATTGGGAAGTGATGGAACCTTTACAATGTGGGGCAGAGTAGGAGGCCTTAGGTCATTATGGGCACACCAAAGCAGGGCAAAATGGGATCCCAGTTCTCCTCTTACTCTCCGGTTCCTGGCTACCATGACGTAAGTACATTTTTCTACTATGCACTCCCATCATGATCTTTTGCCTAGTCACAGTCCTGGAAGCAATGGAAACAACTAACCATGGAATAAAACCTCTAAGCTCCTGAGCCAAAATAAATCTTTCCTCCAGGCCAGGTATTTAGCTCAGTGGCATAAGCACCTGGCAAGGTTGGTTATGAGTTTGATCCCCAGTACCAAAAATAAATAAATAAATAAATAAATAAACAAACCTTTTCTCCTAAATTTATCATCTCAGGAATTTGTTACAGCAACAAAAAGTGGACTATCACAATGTGCTAAAACCCACCTTGACCAAGGTCAAGCTCTTAGCCAATAATGTACCATACTAAGCCATAAAACAAAACGGTGTACCCAAGAAAAGAACACATGGCCAAAGCCTCAAGAAATAATTGGAAAAAATGGAGACTGAAAACTCCCAACCTTCCCTTTAGTTAGCATAACCAATAATACTTTGTCAAAAAGAAAGAAATCAACTAAAGACACAGAAAATGGCTGCACATACCTGTACTATGTCCCAGTTCATTTCTACCTCCTCTTTAATAGTGTTGGCACTTGCTGGAAACTTGACAGGCTGCCCCTGGGGACACGCTTCCGTCTTCATTCTCTTTAATGGCGACTGGCCAAATGTGAAGTCTTCTTCACTCTCCTCCTTCTTACAGACACCTTCCCCCATGGTACTTGTTGATGGTATCTCTGCACCATCCACTAAGTTGTTCACTGTGCTGGTTTCTTCACTAACTTTCAGCTTTTTTGTCCTTTGAGCTGAATTTTTCCATTTTGTCTTTGTTGTCTTCAGAGTCTGTGCAGTACTCAATTTATTCTCTTCCAAATCAACATCGGCAATAGCTATGGACCTATTCTATCAAATTGCAGAAAGATATGAGAATTAGAATATTAAAAACCAATTGCCACAATGGTAAAATCATATTTTAAAAAATGTTAAGGCCAGGCATGCTGACACTCGCCTATAATCCCAGCACTCAAGAGCCAGAGGCAGGGGGATCACTGCAAATTCAAGGCCAGCCTGGGCTACAAAGTGAGTTCAAGGCCAGCCTGAACCATATAGTAGAACCCTGCCTCAAAAAAGACCAAAAAAAAAAAAAAAAATCACCCTGAGTTGGGCATGATGGCATATGCCTGTAGTTCCAGCATTCGTGAGCAGGATCACAAGTTCAAGGCCAATCTATGCTACATAGTGAGTTCAAGGACAGTCTGAACCTCATAGCTAGACTTTGTCTCAAAAAAACAAAACTGAGCTGGAAGTGGTGGCACAGATCTGTAATTCCAGCACTCAGGAGGCTGAAGCAGGAGGATCTTTGTGAGTTTAAGACCAGTCTGAACATGAATTGCATAGCAAGACCCTGTCTCAAAAAAAAAAAAAAAGAGAAAGTGAGAGAACTACAATAAAAACATTTTCACCCTAATGCCCACCTACCACTACTTCTATGTGAGCATGAAAACGATGTACGCTAGATACTCCCTGAATATTAAATATTCTACTTGAAACAAAACAGAAATAGGAATTAGGTATAGGCACATGCCTGTAATCTCAGCACTCTAAAGGCTGAGACAGGCAACCACAATTTCAAGGTCAGTTTGGGATACAAAGTGAGTTCAAGGCCAGACTGAACTAGACTACACAGCAAGACTGTGTCAAAAAACAAAAACAAAACACAAGAACAGATAGGAATATAACACTGGAAATGTAAGAATTGATAATAACTAAATGAACTGGCACAACAAAAGAATGTGTCAATCACAGTTGACAGCCACAAAGGAACAGAAAAACAGTAACAAGACATAACCAAATATGATCAGCACCTCTTCTAAGTAATATGCAAAAGAGAAAAAAAAATCTCGGCAAGTATTGTCTGAGTCTTTTATTCCCCATCGTAAGAGAACCCTGCTGTGAGATAGATACTTCAGATTACCTTAGCTTCATGCCATTAAAACATTTATTGTCACTGTGACAAACACAGCATCTACACAACAGCAGGCCTTCAATATACCCAAATGAACACATCTAATACCCCTATCGTGAGTCCCTACTCGTTAAGCAAATTTCTGATGCACATTTAACTTCCTACTTAGTTCAGCCTTCAAGGAGAAAAACTGCTGACCATTAGAATTTCAAGTGATAATTATTTCAAAGTATTAATTAAACCAGCTCTCTGGTTGCATACATCACTCTAGTGAGCATGATTGACATAAAATGCCCATGAGAGGTCTACCAGTTCTTAAAATGCTGACTTGGAAACTCCAGTTCCATCACTTGCTGTCTGTGTATTTCAAGCAAGTCACTACACAACTGTTATCTCCACTTTCTTATCTGTACAGTCAGGATAACCAAAGAACTTGCCACAATGGTAAAATCATATAAAAAAAATGTTGAGGCCAGGCATGGTGGCATGCACCTGTAATTCCAGCAATAGGGAGGTGGAGGCAGGAGGATCACTGAGAATTCAAGGCCAGTCTGGGCTACAAAGAAAGTTCAAAGCCAGCCTGAACTGCATAGCAAAAGCCAATCTCAAAAAAGAAGTTAAGGATGTGACTTGGCTAAGGATAAATAGAGGAAATAGGAGCAGAAACAGCAGATGGGATTTAGAGGTAAATATTATTCAGACTTCAAACAAGGGACACCACTGCCGTGTAGTTTTTGTCATTTACATGTTTTGTCCTATGCTTCAGCTCTCCCCGCACCAAGGGACAGCACCTACCAGCTCCTCTTTAACAGCCAGGCACTCCGAGCCAACACCAGTCAGTGCTGTGTTCTTCTTCCCCCGAGGCACCCTCTTTGGTTTGGATTCCTCGGGAGCAGGCTGTTTCCGGGCTCTGGGAACTTTCTTTTGAGGCTCCCAAACAGTATCTTCTTTGTCATCTTCTTCCGAGGCAGATGACCTAACATGAAATGGACAGAAGGAATTCCAGGAAAAACAAAAGCAAATGTCAAAGGTTAAAAAAAAAAAAAAAAAAAAAGACACATGCTTCTTAAGAAATAATGATAATGATAAAAGAAATAATAATAATGATAGAAGTATTTAAGATAAAATGGAGCGATATAAGCACAAGCTGTTAACAGTTTCTGCTAAAAATTAAAACAACAGGGTTCGTCAGAGACCAATCTAAAAATCCTCCCTGACCATACACAGTAAATCAAAGGTCTCTTTGCTTTCTGCCACCTGACAGCAAGTGCTACCCATTCTTTTCTGACACATGAAAGCATGGATTGCCTTCAGTAACCCACTGGGTTAAGTTAGTACCGGCAGAAACAAAGGAGTCACTTCCTTCCCTCTACTTACCTGCAAAAGCCACTTTATTCCCACTTTCACATTCTAAGAAAGATACAAAACAAAATAACAGAACGCTAAGAAATGCCATGCCCCAGATGCCTAGGCAGAGAACTGGCAACAAGGGAGGTGCAGTAGGCGGCCTCTTCCCTTTAAATTCTGAAAGCCTGAGTTATAAGCCCTGGTTTCCCTTTGCCCTTTCTCCTGTTGCTGCTGCTACGTTTCCCACTGTCTTCAATAAACGGCGCTATTTTCTACTTACTATTGGGTGTGCGCTCGGCAATTCTTTTCTCATGTACACAAGTACCTGGACTTTTTTTTTTGTCTTTTTGAGACAGGGTCTCACTAGGCAGTTCAGGCTGCCTGGAACTCACTTCATAGCCCCGGCTGGTCTCGAACTTGCAATGATCCTCCTGCCTCAGGCTCCCAAATGCTCGGATTACAGTACTACGCCCAGCAGTACCTGGACTATTACCAGCCCATTCAACTATAACATCTCACACCACAGTCAATGTGAGCTTTTCAATTTTAACAGTTACGAGCTCTTAAGTAAGTGCCTAAGTGTTAATCAACTCATTTTAAATTGTATCAATGATATTAGTAGAAACTGGCTCTAGGAAACACCTCAAATTACTTAAAAATCCAATACCCACAGCCAGCTGTTCTTATTAACCCTTTTTTTTCCTTTCAGAGAATGAATCTATCTCCTGATTAGATATGATCAGGTATAGTTATCATATTTCCCAACCAAGAATCAAATTCACTACATAAAGCAGAAGAAAAGAGCCAGTGGTGCATGTCTCTAATCTCAGTTCTCAGGAAGCTGAAGCAGGTAGATTTTGAGTTCAATGCCAGCCTGCGCTATAGAGAGCTCCTCCCCATACTCATCACAGTCATAGAAGTTTGTATTCATAATCTTAAAAGTTATTAGAATTTTAGTGAGTTAATTCCAATCTGCCACTTCCAGTGTGACCCTCAGCAAGAATAAAGACATTAAGACATATTTCTAGTTATGGGGAGCCATGGGGGTCCCAAGTCCAGCCAGCATAAAGGTTCATCAGAACAAAAGGCCTTGGCCCAGGCTTGAACCTGGATTTGATTAATTCATGAAGAAGGGAATGGCTTGAGAATGAGTGTAACAAGGGAGGGAAATACATAAGTACTGTGAGTGAGCTGGGCTAGGTAGGAGGTCTGAAATCACCTCTGCAATATGCAGAGAGAAGGATATGCAGAAAGATTAATCTGTATAACACCACTGAGATAGTATCTAATGTTTTGGGGTCAGTGCTTCAGCTCTGATGTGTGATCTTTCATGCCCTGGGAAGTCATCTCTTATCTCAAGGTTCATCCCAGCCAACTGCATGTGGAGCCTAGCTCTCCTCCATCGGCTCATACATGTTCTCTGGGAGCTACAGGGGGCCGGGGAAACACAGACTGTCACCTTGCTTCAAAGACTGTACACATCAGCATCAAAACCAGTTGAAGGGATAAGGAAAAATCCTAGCCAGCTCTGTACATATCAATACATAGAAACAGGGTCAGGTTTAGCCAAAATGAAGATAACTGCTCTTTATTCAAGGAGAGTTGCTCAGATGGTCCTCCATACTGGGCCACATAGAGAGACCATGTTTCAGGAAAGAAAAGGAAACACACACACAAACACACACACACACACACACACACACACACACACGAGAACAGAGATAAAGCAGTCATGTGAACTGTGTTGCAGAAATACTGTACTCCTGGATCACTGTGAGTTCGAGACCAACCTGGGCTACAAAGAGAGCTCAAGGCCTGCCCAAACTGCATAGAGACCCTGTATCAAAAAGACAAAAAAAAAAAAAAAGAAAGAAAGAAAGAAAGAAAGAAAGAAAGAAAGAAAGAAAGAAAGAAAGAAAGAAAGAACTGTGCCTGCCCACCTAGTTAATTCTATTTCTACCTTAATATAAGAGGTCAGTGTAGGTGGGCAGGATGACAGCTTCCTTCATGTAGAATAGTGAATAGGGAGGGATATTTAGCTAGTGAATAGTTTAAGTTTTACCTAGCGGCAAAAACCTGATTGGATAAAGTCTTAACTAGGAGGGCCAGGGATTTAGTTAAGCAGCAAAAGCGCTTGCTTTGCAAGCACTCGGTTGCAAGTTCAATCCCTGGTACCAAAAAAAAAAAAAGTCTTAACTAGGAAACCATAACTATTATGGGCCAAACTACATATCTCCTCAAAGTTCTCTTTAAGAGGCAGATGCTAAGCCTACGACGAAGCCAAAAAAAAAAAAAAAAAGAACACAATAGCAGTGGACAAAAAAGAAGCCAGCATTAGAAAACCAGGGTTCCCTCCTACTACTACCAAACCAAAGAGGAAGGTCTCTTTTCTTCTTGGCCTCATCACTTATCAAACAGGTGTGCTGATTAACCTATGTCATTTGGGCATGTTACTGAAAGTAACTTTCCTTACCATGAAGAAAATACAAGTGCTAGAAATATTTGTTAGACGGGAAACTTTGGGGGCTGCCATTCATCTTCATTCCCTGTCACAGGTAAGCTCTGATGTTCCCCTGTCACAGGTGAGGTGAGCTCTGATGTTCCCCCTCAAGCAAAAACCCATAGCCCTGACTTCCTTTGGCCTTCTAGGAAACCCACTCCCCTAGTTTCCTCCTATTGGCTCAAAGATTTCCCTTTGACTCTGACCTGTAAATGTTTT
The DNA here is from genome assembly GCA_004027455.1 of Hydrochoerus hydrochaeris. Lineage (NCBI taxonomy): Eukaryota > Metazoa > Chordata > Mammalia > Rodentia > Hydrochaeridae > Hydrochoerus > Hydrochoerus hydrochaeris. The sequence continues at coordinate 22,196 of PVLA01003354.1, forward strand.
TTGGTTGGTTGGTTGTTGGTTGGTTGGTTGGTTGGTTGGTTTGTTTGTTTTTCAAACAGGGAATTTTTTTTTGTACCAGGAATTGAACTCAGGACCTTGAGCATGCCAGGTAGCTGTTATGCCCCTGAGCTAAATCCCCAGTCCCTCTGATCTCTAAATGTTGCAGCCTCTTTAGGCAAAGTCCTCAGCCCTTCCTTCCTGCTCTTTTGTAGCTCATTTGTCTTATCTTGAGGTCCAATATTGGAAACTCAGTTTTCTATCTCCTTTTTGACCTTTCCCCTGAACTCAAGACTTGTATATCTGCTTTCACATGGAGGTCTGGCAACCACTTCAAACTTACCAAGTCCAGAAGAGAATTCCTGATTCCACCACACTTAACTCGTGTACCTACTCTTCTTCCTGTCATACCCCAAATGTAATCAATCACCATCACGTCCTACCTTCAAAATTAGACCATTTCTCACCATTTTCATTTGTAGAATCCTAGGCTTTGGGGCTGGGGATTTAGCTCAGCACCATAAGCAACTGCCTGGCAAGTACAAGGTCATGAGTTTGATCCCTGGCACAAGAAAAAAAAAAAAAAACCTAAACTTCTACAATCATTTCCCTAACCCACCACTGACTTCACTTCTGTTACACACACACACACAGAATCTGTTCTCTGCCAAGAAGCCAGAACATTTCACAAATGTAAACCAGATCAAGTCACATCCCAGACCACAATCCTCCAGTGGTTTCCCTATCCACTTCAAATAAAACCATAGCACCTTCTCACAGCGGCTCAGATCTTACCCATTCCAGTCTCATTTCCCATCACCTTCTGCCTTGATAATTCTGAACTGGCCACACCAGTTTCCCTGCTGTTCCCACACATCAATCTCCTTCCTGCCTCAAGCTCTTTGCCTTTACAGGTCTCTCTACCGTTTGTATCTAAATGTCCCCCCAAAGCCTCATGTGGTCATAGGTAGGGCTTTTTCAGAGGTGGCTGGATCTAGAATGTGTCCTGGTAGGATTAAGGGTGTGAGATTACTAAATAAGTAAACCACTGATAAAGCCCAGTAGTCTAGATACAATATAAAAGGGGTAGAAAGAAACTGCTATTGTTACTGGTGTCTTGCTTGCTTTGTGTCTTTCTGTCCTTCATGAACTGTTTCTCCTCTGCAATGCCTGTCTGCTATGCCACCCTGCCCTGGAGCCAACTGATTACAGCCTGAAATCTCTACAAACTGTGAGCTAAGTAGAACTTTACTCCTTTAACTTTGGGTTTTGGGTATTTTCTATCAGCAACAAGAAAAAGTAACTAAGAAAGGACACTAGTCCACAAGATCTTTGCACAGAGTTGCATTTCTGTGTTTGCAGCTAGGCATTACTACAATGAAATACCAAACACAGCTAATTTAATAAAGAAGAAGGGTTTATTTCACAGTTTCACCACAGTTTTGGTGGTTCAAGTCTAAGATCAGGCAGCATCATTATTTTGGTCCTCTGATGAGAATAAGAGATGGCAAGGGCAGGAGCACAAGTCAAAGCAAGGCCATAACAAAGAAAAAGAAGACAGCCCAGGTCCCACAGTCCCCTTGTAGCAGGCAGCTGAGTTAATTAAAATATTATAGGCAGCGAGACAGGACTAGGTTCCCAGTGCAGACACCTGGCAGCTGAGGGAAGCTGACGCCTCCTGCTGTGGACCAGGCCTCAAGACAAAAGGCCAAACAAATGCACCCATATCCTGATGACTGACACCCTAAATAGTTCCCATCTCCCCATAAGAATGCCCCCATTTGTCCCTAATGTAATCAATTTTACATGAACTACTGATCTTATTGGCTAACTATAGTTATGTCCCACCTTATGCCCATCTGCCTTGTGAGTTCCCAGTCTTCCCCCACCTTGAACCCATGGTTTTACTCTAAAATTCCCTAGAAAAGACAGAGTCCTTGACAACCTGCTCGGGACACCTGCTGTCTCTCTTCAGACAGAAGCTTTCTTTCTCTCAATAAATATATTCTGCTCTCACCACCATTGTTCCTAAAATTCATTCTTTGATTTTAGAGAACACGAACTCATGGACATAGTAGGTTGGGAGTTTCCTTCCCCTATATCACCCTTGGAAGCCATGTCTCCAATGACCTATGGATCTCACCCTAGACCTCACTTCTTAAAAGTCCCAGTGTCACCACTCTAGAGACAACGCCCTTGTACATGGACTACTGAGGAACACTTAGTGCAATCATTGCAATTCCCAAGTCTCATGTAGACATCTCAGCACATCCTGCAAAGAACTGCCTGACTGACTATCTACCACCTTCCTGGCCAACTACTCACTTGACCAGTCTCCTCTTTACTTTTCTTTACAATACTTATTTTGACCTAATATTAATCACTCATTTCTTTTTCTTTTTTTTTTTTTTTTTTTTTTTGTCTTTTTGAGAAAGGGTCTCGCTATGCAGTTCAGGCTGGGCTTGAGCTCACTTTGTAACCCAGGTTGGTCTTGAACTCACAATGATCCTCCTGCCTCAGCCTCCCAAGTGCTGGGATTACAGGCATGAGCCACCACGCCTGGCCCAATCACTCATTTCTTTAACAAATACCTCAAGAGCACCTAATACAGTCCTCTACAGCAAAAATTCTCAAGCAGGGACAGTTCCCTCACACAGTCATGTGCAACAGTCCAAAGACATTTTGATTTGTCATAACTAGAAGGGGAGGACCAGGGATTTAGCTCAGTGGCTTAAGCGCCTGCCTAGCAAGCGCAAGGTCATGAGTTTGATCCCCAGTACTGAAAAAAAATAATAATAATAATAACTAGAAGGGGAGCTACTGGCATCTAGTGGATATAAGTTAGGGATGCTACTAAACACCCTACATGGCAAAAGACAGTCCCACAACAAAGAAGTATCCTGCACACAATGTCAATAGTATAGAGATTGAGCACTACTGCACTAAAACAGAGGAAAAGAAAAAGAATTTTAAAAACCACAAAACTCTCTCTTCTCATGGAGCTTAAATTCTGGTACAAATATGATATATACTTAGTTGATTACTTTCTCCATCTTTACCTAACACTTTATTACCAACATCAGAGCCTAGATCACAGCATGAGTTTAACAAACACTTGTATGGATGAAAAAGACATGGTGTTCTTTTACTACAGTGACTTCACGAGCTTGTGACGGAATGCATTACTTCTTAAAATATTCACGATTTCCCACCATCATAATAAACCAATACACTTACAGTTCAGAGAAGTAAGAAAATTCATCCTTGGATACTGCAGTCTGGACCTGTAGTTTTGCTCTCCTTGGCAATGATGACATCTGAAAGAGAGAATACAGTGTCAGCTTGGCCGAAAGTCTGATTGCTTCAGCTGGCTACAAAACGATTGCTGTTCAGAACTATTGCTAGAAATGCCATAGTAAAAACATGAGTTTTATTCCCAAACCTTAACACTTGTTGCCCCTGCTATATAGCTGCCAATTAAAAGAGTAGCTAATGGCCAGGCCTGGTGGTACATGCCTATAATCCCAGAACTCTAGAAAGCTGAGGCAGACGGATCATAAATTTGAGCCCAGCCTCAGCAACTTACCGACCTTGCAAGACCTTGTCTCATAATAAAAATAAAAGTTCTGTCAATCCTCAGTACAAAAAAAAAAGAAAAATCAAGCAATTAATAGCCTATCAAGAGGTTTAAATGCTTTATGTGTACAGACCATCTTTTGAAAAATATGAGCTTCCACACAGTAATTCTTAGGTTTTCTGGAATTACATATTGGCAGTCAAATAACTGACGCTGACTGAATATGCAGCCCTGTTATTCCTACTATACCACCCCAGTTAAATACTAACTTCCCCCGTTTTGTTTATTGGTGATACCAAAAATAAACAATCCACAGGCTTTAAACTCCATATTGTTCTAAGCAGCACGATGAAATCTGTACTCTACACCGTCCAGCTAACATGATCATCTCTTTGTCCAGTGTACCCATGCTGTATATGCTACCCTCATCCATTAGTCATTTAGCAGCCATCAGGTTTGTTAGAGCAACTGTAACCATGGACAGTGTCTAGCTTCAAGTAATTGTTATGTTATTTAATAATGGCCCAATGTACAAGAGCAGTAAGGCTGGCAATTTTATTACAATACATTGTTACAAGTGCTCTATTTTATCATTAATTATTATTAATCTCTTCCTGTGCCACTGTGCCTAATTTATAATTAAATTTTATTACAGAGTTGAATGTGGTTGTGCACACCTGTAACCCCAGCACTCCAGAGGCTGAGGCAGGAGGATTGCTATAAGTTCAAGGTCAGCCTGAACTGAATGGCAAAAAAAAAAAAAAAAAATGTATTACAGGTATGTATGTATAGAAAAGCGATGGTTCACATAGGGTTCAATACCATCCAAGGTTATCCACTGGGAGTACTGAAATTATTGCCCCCAGTAGGGGAAACTACTATATCTTAATTCAAAACATCTCACAGACTGCCATGCACCAATTCTATCTCCATACTTCAACCTTAACGGAAGTGTTTTTAAAAGAGGAAAAACAAACCCTTAATAGGTTTTCATTTTGATTAACTATTAGCCTTAAATAAGGCTTCCCCAAAACAAATATTTCCAACTCCTGCTTTATTAGGAACAGTAGGAGCAATGTATCATGGAAAACTGAGTAAGATGTCTCTTTTCACAAGTGGGAAAAAATGAGTGTAAAAGGGCATGTAGTAAAGGACAATCTGCATGAACACAAAAGTCAATTTCAGGCAGATTCATTTGAGAAAGACTATATACCGAGTTGACAATATAAATTATTTAGAAAAACTATTCATGACACAGGTACATATGAATATCCAAACTAAACACCTATGTTCTTTGAGCCTGGTTTCTCCATTTCCACTCCTCCCAGGTCCTCTTAATTCATACCATAAAATCTATTAAATTAGGCATAATCTCATCTATTTCCATGTTTTAAATAAAGCCATGCATAGCTTAACATCAGGGACACATTATGAGAAATATGTCATTAGGTGATCTGTCATTGTGCAAACATCATAGTGTACTTACACAAATTAAGACATCTACCACATCACCAGGTGACATAACCTTATGGGACCAATTTCTGTCATATATATCCATCACTAGCATCCATTACCAACAGTCATCATGACTATATCTGTATAACCTACTTATTAGCCAGGCATGGTGGTTCACGCCGGTAATCCCAGCACTCGGGAGGCTGAGGCAGGAGAATCATTGCAAATTCGAGACCAGCCTGGGCTACAAAGTGAGCTCAAGGCCAGCCTGAACTGCATAGCAAGACCCTGTCTCAAAACGACCAAAAAAAAAAAAAAACCCTACTTATTAACAATCTTAATCCTTCCGCCCCAAGAATTGCCTGTAAGATTCAGATTTACATAATAAACTGCCTCCTTTGAAACTATTTAGCTGTCACATAGTTATCTAAATTTTAACACATACATAATAGAACTCTGGATAACCCCTCCTTCTCCTATACCCACTCCTACCCTAGTCTTTCCCATCTCAGTAAATGACACCACTCTCACTTATTTGCTAAACCAGAACTCTGGGAAATTTTTTAACAAACTGCAATACAATGCACATACTGAAAGTGTTCAAATCTGTTAAATTCACACACACACACACACACACAATCATGATGAACATATTTATCCTCCACAGTTCCATTTGTTAAGCCAAAAACACTGTTATTTTGTTTCTTTCATGTCCCCTAGCCGTCTATTAGTCACAAATACTATCAACATCTGAATTTGGAATTGTTTCCAACTCGTGAACCTTTGAGGGACACACTCAAACCACGGCAGTCTCCATCCCTCATCTAGCCTACTGCCAATGGCACCTTATCTACCCTCTCTTGTCCCTACAGACCATTTTCTACATATCAAACCAAAAGATCATTTAAAAAATGCTTTAAAAACATCAATGACTTCCCACCTCCTCTGCACTCAGAAGCGAACTATCTTTTTCACCTATCTTTTATAATGTGCCCTATGGGACTGACCACTCACTGCTTCTCTTTCTAAGCACATGTATCACTTGCTGTAGCTTCTCAGCTCTAGTTAAATTCTTTAAGTGCCTGCAACCAGCATGATTCTTTCCCACCTCAGGCTTCTTCTACCTGGAGTTCTCTCACCTGTTCATCAAATATCAATCTCATTCCTTAGATCTCAACATTTTAGGCCTCAAGTGAGTTTCTCAATCTTACTGTATTTTAAAAGAACTCTATTTCTTTTATACACAGTAGTACATGACATAATCTGAAATTGTTTTATTCTCCAAATCCCCCTAATTCGGTAACACCATGAAATGAACACATTTGCTTTATTCACTTCCGTATCATGCAGGACATAGCACTTAATGCCTGCTCTATTAAATAAACATGCAAATATGGTCTTTACAGAATATCAATTTATTTTCCATCACTATTCACCTATGCCATACATAGACCCAATAATCTCTTGAAAAGGTGATGGTACCTAAGAACGCTGTTATTCTTTAGTGATTTCAGATTTTTCCCTCTTGCAAGATACCTTTGTAGATACGTGAGATATTCCAAATCAGTAATTTGTAGGTTGCTATGACGTTACTAAGGGAAAAGGCACCAACCCAGGGCAAGTGAAAGTAGGGAGGAAGGGGTAGGAGGATACACGCACACATATTAAAATGAGGAGGTACTCTAAAATTTCAAGAAGAGTAGACAAGAACGACTTCGGAAGAGGCACCTAAACAAGTTTCCCTGACCTAAGCAACAGAAGGACTTGGAACGTTAGCTGATTCTCAAAAATACCAGTTGCAAGGAGCCTCAGATCAGACAGCCCTGTTGTATTCTTTTAGAAGCTTTAAAATGATGTGAAATGACTGACTCAAAGAGAAGAAATACATAGCAAAGGAACAGAACTCAGAGCCCTAAACATCAAAACTAGCCTTGATTTCCCATTCCACACACCACGTATTTAAGACCGGCTGTCCCGTGGAGGCTCTAGGAAAACTGCGACGTCTCCATTCACTCCTTCCCTCAGCAATCACTCAAGCACTTCCTGGATGCCCCGCCGAAAATGCGGTTGACACAGACAGAACCGGGATCGGCAAGAGTGGAATAGGTGCTTTCACCTCCACCTGATTCTTCAGCTATAAAAACAATCTAGGTTTGCCCAGGCTTTCTCATAACTGTCCCTAGGCGACGAGAGCTTCTGCAAGTAGAAGACACGCCAGGTGACATGCGGCAACCAGAACGGATTTTTCCGAGTGCAACTTGTGAGATACAGACCGCTGACAGAAAAATGTAATGAAACTTTTTTCACTTTTATTTTATAAAGAAGTACTATTTCCCAAAGGTGCGGTCCGAACTCTTCAATTGGCCCTAAAAATACCGGAGCCCGGTCGCAGGCTCGTGCGTGCCCGCAGGACGCCGCCAAGGGGTACGCACTGCTCACCTTGGCGTCCTGCGTGTCTGTAGACCCGGGATTCTGTGGGTGTTAACCCACCTTCCGGTTCCCGCCGGAAGTTTTTCAAACGCCGGAAGTCCCTCCTCGTTTTCTTCTGACGGACCTGACTTAGTGGGGCGGAGCCAAAATGCGAGGAGGCGGGTCCAGAGCGCGGGCGGAGCTGGCTTTCCCTGCACCCGGTAGAAGGTGGAGTCAGAGTTGCTACGCGTGCGGCCCGCCTCCCTTTTCTGCTTTCTCTTTCTCTTGATTTGCTTTACTCTCTTTGCAGCTGACATTTTTAAAATTCAATCAAGGGTAGTTCTTTTCATTGTGTTGTTTGTTTAACTGAAAATGAAAAACAATGAAGCTTTATTGTCAATGTGAAATGTCATTTAATTGCCGCCAGGTTGTTCTTAGTATGCTTTTAGCATATTTCATTATGCCCTGAACCCTGAAATATGATTTTTTTGCTCCAGGCTCGTGGAAATATCGAAATCTTGCTGCCCTGCCTCGTTTCGTTTTTAGATTCTTGGAAAGTGCCGTGACTAAAGTCCTACTAACCTAAGCAGTATTCTAGGTAAGTTTTCTTACACATCAAACATATCTATTTCCCTAGCCAGAAAGCACTGAAGTAGCTTCTGCTTTTTAGTTTGATTAAGTTTGATCAGACTGAAATATCTTATCCCCACTTCCGTCCTCTGAGCCCCACTTTTTTTCACTGCAGACTTGCTTCCCAGAAATTCTTTTCGTTTACCTCGAATACATCTCAAAATCAGTTCATAGTAGAAATGGAAAAAAAGACATCCTTTTTAGTGTCCTGGTTTTACCCTACATACTAAACTTTTTCTTGGAAACAGCCAAAGAAATTAAATCATAAAGTGAGAGAAAGAAGGATGTTGTTAGTCTAGGTCAAAGATCAGCAGATCAAAACTCCATGGATTTGTTTTAACAGATTCTAAAGAGCAAGTTTTCCACTGTTAATAACTCATTTCCAGGGACTCTTGAGGCCTGAAAAGCCTAGGAAAGTATAGACAGGTGTGGTAGTACACACCTGTAATCCCAGTGCTCAAGAGGCTGATGCAGGAGGATTGCCTAAAATTCAAAGCCAGTTTGGGCTGCATTGTGAGTTCAAGGCCAGCCTCGATTCAGCAAGACGCTGTCTCAAAAAAGAAAAACAAAACAAAAAAAGAAATGACCTTTTCTCACCCAAGTTGAGTGTATATTTTATTTTAGTTCTTTGTGTTGGGAGTCTTTTTAAATTTGCTAAATCTCATCTTCTGTATCTCAAATCATTGGCCACTGATGATCAGTTTCTGAGACTGCTTAGGAATTTTATTCCTTCTTATTTTCCACAGGCATATGCTGCCTTTTGCAGTTGTTCCAAGAAAGTCTGGGATTGTCTGTCACAATCATAGTCCACTCCCACAATTCATAATCTTGAAAGAATACTGGAGAATGCAATACTATCCCAAGTTATGGGAAGGAAAAACAACTGATCAAAACCAAAAACAATAATTTACTTTTTACCTCTTTTTAATAGCATTGTGCTAGACAGAAAGTATTAAGAGTCAAGTTAAACGAATGTTCTACAAAGTCTTTTGACCCTTTATGTCCTAGAGAAATTTACAAACAAAACTGAAAAGTAGATACAGCCACAGGAGTCAGAGATCCAAAAAGTCAGTCTAGATTCAGGGTTCAGGTTAAACGTAGTAGCCATAACACACAGTAAAGAGGATAGTAGAGGTTGACCCACTAGGTCCTTGACCAACATCAGGGATATTTTTGTTTCACCTAGGAAACAAAAGACATTACTAAAGTGAAAAACTTTATAAGATTTTTGATAGCAGACATCTGGGGAAAATAAAACTTAGGGCAGAGACCTTTAAAATTAAATTATCTAGGAGGTGGCCCACTCAAAGACAAGTAAGACTGTCCAGAGAATATTTCCCTTGGAATTTTGCGAGAGAGCCACTCCCACTACAAGCTGTCAAAGGAAATTTGTAATCACTGAAGTATAAACCAGACCCTGCCACTAAAACTGCCTTTTCTGTCTAGGGCCTTGCCCAGTCTGTTGTTTACCTTTGGATCTCAAGTGCTGAATTCCAAGAAATTCATGGGTTTAGACTACAGCTGGAAATAATCTGGACATCCACCTGAGACTATACAAGAAGATTTGGAAGTAGTTTGGATTTTCTTAGAGAGTATTTGTTGCTCCAAAACATATAGTTCTTCCCATGGTATTCTCTGGTACATTGTCATTCATATGTTATTGTCTGTGTTTACAAATCTTTTCCTTATGGGTTCTGCCTCCCAAGGGAGAACATGATAATTAATAATAGTCACCTTTGTTGATCTATAATGTACCAGACACTAAGTTAATGGTTTTACATATGCTTGTATATTTAACTCACACATCAGTTCAATGAGATGTTTCTTTTATAAATTAAAAAAAATGAGAATAATGGGATATACCAAAGTTAAATAATTTGTCTGATGTCACATCAGCCACTAAATTGAAGATCTGGGATTTAGGCCCAGTGATCTGCTCTACTCCAAAGCCAGTACTTTTAAAAAATGTGGGAGACAACTTTGGTGACTCCCTTTGAATCCAAAACAATTACTGTGACTTTGATTATTTGGAGACTCATTTCCTTATATTAATATGTAAAAAGCTGGCTAGGATATTTCCTTCTCTCTTCAATTAGCTCTAAGCATTGCAAATAAGGCTAGCTGAAGTGTTAACGTGCAATTTCTACAGCAAACATACAGCTCCTGTTTCCTTGCATAGTGTTCTTACAATACAGATATGTACAGGATTGAACACTGGAGATGTTAGAGCAAATAGCTCCCTGGAATGTCAATTGGGTAGGAGCCTCAAGATAAATAGGCTATGACTCCCCAGGGCACAAGAGTTTGATCAGAACCAAAGCAATAGCCCCCTAAAACAATTCCATTGTTACCTAAATTGGATTATGTAAATTGATCCTTCCACATATCTTTATCCCTGCAATCTACAGAGATGCCAATCTTGCACCTGTCTAGCCAGCTCAAATTACATAATTCCCCCCCACCATCCTCACTGTCACTCATCCCTGAGCCGCCCCCCTTCTTCACAAAATAATAAATTCTGGGAGAGACCTAGGATCAAGGCCTTTGTATAGCTTCACAAGGATTGGACTTGGGACCCCTTGGCTGCCCTTAACTTGGAGTATGTCTTGGTGTTTTTACTCTTGCAGTGGGTTGCATTGGTGATGGTAGATTGGAATTAACTTGCTGGGATTCCAATGACATCTCAATAGGATTACAAATAAAACTTTTTGGATTGTGAGGAAAACTAGAAAGAGGACTACAATACTTGGATGACTGAACTCGATATTTGGGTTTACAATAAAAAACATTTACATAACACTATCCTGAAGCACAGGGTTTTTTTCTTTTTCAACAATAGTGGGCCATGCAATACTTTGAATCCTTGAGAACTGTTGAACCTCTACACTAAAAGTGATGTCCAAACATTTGAAACATAACAAAGCCATTCTCTCTACTGGCTCCAAATAGCAAAAGTTCCACAAGATCAAAAATTCCTAATATAGTTGCGACTGTTTTGCCCACGAAATTGTAAGTTATTTGTGTCTGGGAGCCAGGTTTTGTGATTTGTTTTATCCGTACCCTCCAATTTCTCCCTCCACCTACACAGTGACTAATAATGACAAATAGTAGGTACTCCATAAGATATTCAACTAACTCCTAAACTAAGAATGTCTTAGAATGTCTTTCTCATTCTAGAAAAGCAATCTAAAGTTCTTGTCATACAGAAGGTAGATAACAATTTTTTAAACCAACTGTATATTTAGCAAGATGTGGTTGTGCATGCCTGTAATCCTAGCACTCTGAGAGACTGAGGCAGGAAGATCACAAATTCAAGGCCAGCCTGAGCAATTTAGTGACTTAGTGACACACTGTCTCAAAATAGAGATCGGTAGACATAGAGAAAGAAACAGAGATAGAGATGGGGGGGATACAGCTCAGTGGCACAGCGCCTAACTGGCAAGCATGAGGTCCTGGGTTTGATTCTCAGTACCAAAAAAAAGGGGGGATGAGAGAAAGAGAGAAAGGGCTGAGGATGTTGCTCAGTACAAATGCCAGGGACTCAGTCTCCAAGGGGGAAAAATGTACTTTTGAAAATTCAAACATTTTGTCCCTTAGAGTCACTCAGTGGAATGATTAATTTTTGATATGCCAATATGACTGAGTTAAAATAGCTAGAAAATTATCATTTCTGGGCATTGCTATGAGGGTATTTCCAGAAGACAATGGCATTGAATTTAGTGGACCAAAGAAGACTCACCCTCATCCTATGCAACCAGATACCATCCAGGTTGGTGGAAGGTCTGCATACAAATAAAATCAGAGAAAAGATAGATTTTCCCTGTCTTGTGGTCCTGAGATGCCCTTTTATCTTGCTTTAACATTAGAATGTCAAGTTCTCTGGTCTTTGAACTCCAGGACTTGTACTGTTGACCCATCCATTGCTCAGGTCTTAGTCCACGGATTGAGAGTTACACCCAGCTTGCCTGGTTGTCTTGCCTTTCAGATGGCTCATCATAGGATTTAGCCTTCATAACTACATGAGCCAATTCTCCTGATACATCTCCTCTCATCTATCTATCATATTGGTTCTGTTTCTCTGAGAACCCTAACATAAATAGCAATGGTGGGAGAATACTTCAGATTGGAGAATGTGTAAGTAAAACTGAAACTTATTTCATAAATTTGAATTTTAGCTCCTGCCTCTCAACTTCTCCCACTGTCAGATATCAGGGATGCCTGCAGTGAGCCTCCAATTCCTGCAAGGTGTTACATGGCCCACAGTGAAAGAGAAAGAGCAAGGGACAGAATGGCAGTACAGTGGGGATCCTGGATGACTAGTTGTTGACAAGGAACAAAAGGCCATGGGGCAGCCAGAACCTTAGCCTTTTATTGATCAAGGAGGGGATTTGAGGAAGGGATTATCATATAACTGGAGGGCAGAGGTGGTTTTGTGCTAAGAAGGATCTTGCCCTGGAGTGTCTTTTAATCTTAATAGTTTTAGTTTTAGTGAGTGGGAGAGAATGGCCCGAAAGAGGTAATGGTAAATCTCAAAAGGGTGATACTGATAATACCAAGCCTCTGGTTTTCCTTCAGGAAAGTATGAAAAATTAACCATGGTGATTTTGTGGTCCCCAATAGTCAGAAACACTCATTCTTAAGCAATAAAACTCATTGGCTTCCATTGATTTTTTTTCTGAATAATTCAACCAGTAATTTAGAGATTTTCTGAAAATCTAATAGTTCAATAAACTGAGAATAGGCTGCCTGTTTCCCAAACGGGAAAGGGACTTCTTGTTAAGTGTGGTAGACCAAGCAAGTAGATGATGTTCCCAGCTTGGACCTGTCCTGCTACTCTTTCAATTTGATTAGAAGCAGCAGAAATCTAAAGTTCTGATATACTGCAGAGGACATTTTTTCTAGTCCAAAGTAAATTTGTCCATCTTTTTTATAATAAGATAGATCCAAAAAATTAAAATCCTGAATCTTGATGAAATATTGAATGGATCTTGAAGATGCACAAATGATAGCTGATTTTTTTTTTTTTTTTTGTGGTTCCAGGGATTGAACTCACAACCTCCTGCTTGCCAGGCAGGGGCATATGCCACTGAGCTAAGTCCCCTGCCCTTATAACTGAGAAATTTAATTGTACAAATTTTTTAAGGAAATGAAACCAAACAGATTGCACATATTTAAATTTCTTACAAAAAGTAAAATTATGGGACCTACATATTGGATAAGAGTATAATGTCTAAGCCAGGCATGGGGTACATGCCTGTAATCCCAGCCCTAGAAATGCTGAAGCAGGAGGATTGCCATGCATTCAGACTAGTCTGGGCTACATAGTGAGTTTAAGACCAGCCTAAACTACATACATACAGCCTGTCTCAAAAAAAAAAAGCAAATATATTTATATTTACACATTTTTATTGTTTACCTTCCCTGGTGGATTCCTTCTGTTGGGGTTCATAGAACTGTAGTCCTTAATATCTCATTCTAGAGTGTCCAGAACATTTTGGGGTGCTAGTGTGGTGGTCATAAATTTTCTCAGGTGTTCCTTGACATGGAAGTATCTTATTTCTCCATCAATTTTGAAAGATAGTTTTTCAGGGTACATCAGTATGGATTGAAAATTGTTTTCCTTTAGAATTTGGAGTATTTCACTCCAAGTTCTCCTTGACTTGAAAGTTTGTGCTGAGAAGTCAGCTATGATTCTGATGGGCTTTCCTTTATAGGTGATTTGGTTTGTTTCCCTAACAGCTTTTAAGATTCTATTCTTCTGTTTAATTTCTGGAATCTTGACTATGGTATGCCTAGATGTAGATTTTTCTTAACCATTGCTAATTGGAGTGCTATATGCTTCATTTATCCGTGTGTCAAATTCTTTTCCTCTAGCAGGAGAGTTTTCTGTCATGATGTCTGTGACAATTTCATTAATGTCATTTGTGATATCTCCTGCTTGTTCATTGACTCCAATTAATCTTAAATTATTATTCTTTGTCTCATCTCACAGTTGTTGGGCTGATTTCTCATGATCCCTTGCTAGTTTTGAGAAATTTTTCTTTTCCTGGTCTCTAACTTCAAGCCTGTCTTCAATATCTGAGATCCTGTCCTGACTTTGGCCTAATTTGTTTCAAATACTTTCAGTGGAGTTTTTATTTTCCTGGATATCTGCTTCAATCTGCTTTATGGACTCCATTTCTTTCCTATGCTGAGCTTCCATAATTTGCTTAAGCTCATCTAACCCTTGTCTGTGTCTGCTCTAAAGTCGCTAAGCATGGTGTGTATTTTGGTATTCTCTGTAGTTATTTGAGAAATTATTTCTGATTTTATTTTTTCCAGAGCCTGATTTAACTACATTGTTGTTACCACTTCAGAGAGACTGGTGGGGGGGGGGGGGTTTCAGATCATCCCCCCTCCTTGCCCCCTGGATTTGCCTTTGGTGAACTAGATGTCTGAAGTTGCATTTTGTTTAAATGTCTTCTCATTTCTTTTCTTTTTTGAGTTTAATTCCTGGGGTGATGCTTTTAAGTTGTCTATGGTGGGTTGCTTTATTGGTGGTATTTAGGACCCTTATGTCATGATTACTTCTCTGAGGAATCTTTCAGGTGTAGCTAGTTTTTGGGTTTGAGTCTGTTGGAAGATCTTACCTCTTCTGTTTGTTGGACATGAGAAGTTGTTGCATATTTGGCCTAGTCCCTGATTCTTCAGCACTGTGCCACTGTATTTTCTATAGCCCTTGGTTAATCTCAGTCATAGATATCAGGACCAACAGCTGTTTAGCACAGTTATGTCAATTTTGGCTGTAGTGGTACCAATAGCATCAAACGCAGCTGCCAACCAGTGCAGTCCTCCACATCTGCTGCTCCTCTCTGCAGAGGCCTGCAGGGTTGCCAGCCATCATGGTCATTGTGACCGTACATCCTCAGGTTCAAACAGCTCCTCTCACGCAGTGAGTTCAGCTCTGGGAGAAGAAGGCTACAGCCTTCTTCTTTGTTGAAGTTTTTCTTTTTACTCCTATATTTACATATTTTTAGATGGAAACTTGAAATTTTTGGTTTATAATTCCACTTATGGTTTGCACACCAAAGTGTTTTGTAATACATGCAATTAGAAATAAGAGCAAGACCCATAAAAAACATAAACAGTCCACGAATACTATATTGCATGGTTCACTGCTCTACTCCTTGCTTCCCTGGTATGTTCTTTGGCTAAGAGGGAGTCAGTTGGTTGGACTCAGAGTAGATGTGGTACAAATTTTTTTTCTAGTAAATTTCTTATCAGCAATATCCAGAAACTACCTCAAAAGCCTGACATTTCCATTAAATGGCCTGAAATCAAAGTATTACAACCTTAATGATGGTACAGCAAGCTTTATGATGGCACAGCTATTTGATCTTCAACAAAGGGGCTAAGGAAAGGAGGAAAGGTAACCTCTTTAATAAATGGAAAATTAGGGCTGGGGATTTAGCTCAGCAACACAAGTGCCTGCCTTGCAAGTACTCAGTTGTGAGTTCGATCTCCGGTACAAAAAAAAAAAAAAGAAAGAAAGAAAATTGGATATCTACATGCAGAAAACTGAGTCTAGACCTATACATCTCATCATGTATTAAATTAAAATCAAAACAGATCAAAGATCTTAATGTTAAACAATCTGCTGAAAGATAATATAGGTGCAATTCTTGAAGACATAGGCCTTTTTTAACAGAACCCCAGTGGTGCAAGAAATAACACAAGGAATCAACAAATGGAATTGTATCAAATGAAAATGGCAACAACCAACAAAGTGAAAAGAAAATCTACAGAATGTGAAAAAAAATTATCTTGAAACAGAATTTTAACATCAGGAATATATAAAGAACTCAAAAAAATTAGACTTCTCAAAATAAACTACCCAATCAAAAAATGGGCAACTGAAATGAATAGAGACTTCTCAGAAGTAGCAAAGCACAATAAATACATGAAAAGTACTCATCACTCTGGGGTTATAGCTCAGCAGCACAGCGCCTGCCTGGTAAGCATGAGGTGGTGAGTTCAATCCCTGGTACCAAAAAATAAAAAAGAAAATAAAAGTGCTCATTATCACTGGCCATCATAGAAATGCAAATTAAAACTACTCTGAGATACCATCTTACCCCAGAAAAATAGTTATTGTTGAAAAAACTCTAATAATAATAAAAGCTAGTGCTGCTGCGGGGAGAAAACTCTTCTACATTGTTGGTTGGAATGTAAACTAGTACAGCTACTATGAAATCAGTGTGGAGATTCCTCTAGAAACTCAAAATAAAAATTTCATTTGACCCCCCTCCTAGGTGTCTTCCCAAAAGAGTTTGAATCATCATATTACAGAAATACATGCACATCCATGTTTATAGCAGCACAATTTAATATAGCTCTTGGAAGCAGCATATATGTCCATCAAGAGATGAGTGAATAAGGAAAATGTATTCATAACAATAGCCTATTACCCTGGCATAATTTGAAGCATTCATAGGTAAATTGATGCAACTTGAGAACATAAATTTAAATGAAATAAGTCACACCCAAGTTCAAATGTCACAGTTTCTCTTATATGAGAAACATAAAATATATATACTAAACTAATAAATATATAGACTAACCTAATATATCTACTAAATATGTATAAAAACTAATATATGTACTAAATTTATGTACTAAACTAATATATATACTAATGTTTTATATATACAAATAAAGAACAAGACAGAAGAGAGATAGTGGGAAGAAGTTAAAATATATCCCCAAATTATATATTTCATCATTTCAAAAATATTTTAATATATATGCTAATTTATTTTGTTTTTACTACTAGTTCATCTTAGTTCATTAAAAAGAAAGTTTTGGCGGGCCACCGTCGGACTGGGAACAGACAGACCCCAGCCTCTCCCCATGAGTCAGCACCATTAGTGGACTGCGGGGAGAGAGAACAAGGCCACACCAGGAATCAAGCCTAGTCTGGGAACCAGCCCCATGTACAGGCCATCACCAAACTGAGAACAGCTAAACCCCAGCCCCTTCTGGCACACAGACTGGCAAACAAGAAGTACCAATCCCCTCCCCATCCATAAGCAATTGGCTTGTCTGAAGAAACACAGGCTGTGATGATAGCTATTGAAGTGAAATGCAATTGGATGCCTGTGGTGCTTTGGTTTCGCTGACTTTACAGTCTAGGGCCAGTGGTCTGATCATCAGTTCAGAAGATAGCAGTATGTAGGGTGGCATCTAGAGGGAGATCTCCTTCTGAGGGTTGTAACCATTGTGATTCCTTATGGTCTTGTTTTGAAGTCCTATATTATTTCAATTGTTTTGTTGGGTTGGGTTTTATTCTCTTTTGTTTTGTTTGATTGTGTTAAATCCCATGGCAAGAGGAACTATTTCAAAGATAGCAAGATATATTATGGTAGCAACTTTGGATTTGCTATTGGCTTGTTTTGAAGTCCTTTTTGCATTCATTGTTTTACTACTTTTCAGTAGCTACTTTTGCTTTTATTGTTTCTAATCTATTCTGTTTGATTTTTACTATGTCCAAAGTTATCTGCAGCTATTTTGAAGATGCCAAGGGGCATTATGGTAACTTTTGTTGATTTTGTAATGTTTTGAAGTCCTATATCTCTTATACTGGTTTGTTTTGATTGGTTTTATTCTATTTTATCTTCTTTAAAATAAAATTTGAAAGTAAAAAAAGAAAGTTTTATTAGGTTTGTTTTATTTTGAGACAGGGTCTCACAATGTAGTCTAGGCTGGCCTTGAACCCAGGTTGGTCTCAAACTCACAGTAATCTCTCTGCCTCAGCCTCCCAAGTGCTGGGATTGCAAGCATGTGCCACCACACCTTGCTTAGTTTTATGTTTCTAATGTAAGAATCTTTTGCTCTCTGTCTTTTTTTTTTTTTTTTTTTTTTTTGGTCTTTTTGAGACAGGGTCCTGCTGTGCAGTTCAGGCTGGCTGTGAGCTCACTTTGTAATCCAGGCTGGTCTCAAACTCCATGATCCTCCTGCCTCAGCCTCCCAAATGCTGGGATTACAAGTGTACGCCACCACTGGTCTATGTCTTGTATTCTCAGTATCTACTTTTAAGATAATGATTCACAGTGTATTATGTATTGTTATTTTCTTTATTATTTTGCTATGAAATTTTGCTTTTTTTATAAAATAAAAAAGAGAAACAATAATTAATTAAGAAAAACAAAAAAAATGATGGTGTGGCTCATTGGTTGCAAGAAAAGATTAAATGGCAGCATAGCGGCATCAGACTTAGTATAATTTAGACTAGGCACAGGGAGACTCACCTGGAGACTCTATGCATCAAAACTAGATTTTCAAATCTAGTGCCTGAAACTGTCCTGAAAAATGCTTGCTTGAAACATTCATCTAATAGATGGTCTTTACCTCAATATGATAAAGGCCATCTACAACAAACCAACAGCCAGTGTCTCATTAAATGGCCAAAAACTGAAAGCCTTTACCTTGAAATCAGGCACAAGACAAGGATGTCCCTTATCACCACTCCTATTCAACATAGTACTGGAAATACTAGCCAGAGCAATTAGACAAGAGAAAAAAATAAAAGGAGTAAAGATAGGAAAAGAAGAAGTTAAATTATCATTATTTGCAGATGACATGCTACTTTACAAAAAAGACCCTCAAACCTCCATTGAAAGATTCCTAGATATAATAAATAAATTTAGCAATGTAGCTGAATACAAAGTCAATACTCAAAAATCAATAGCATTCTTATATACTAACAACAAAATCACCGAGAGAGAAATAAGAGAAGCCACAACCTTCACACTAGCATCCAAAAAAATGAAATACTAGCAGTTAATCTAATGAAAGATGTAAAAGAGTTGTACAGGGAAAATTATAATACCTTAAAAAAAGAAATCGAAGAGGACCTCAGTAAATGGAAAGACATCCTTTGTTCGTGGATAGGAAGAATAAATATTGTGAAAATGGCCATTCTTCCAAATTTGATATACAG
>PVLA01003354.1:41341-217597 GCA_004027455.1 Hydrochoerus hydrochaeris
TAGATCTAGAGAAATCACTCCTAAAATTCATCTGGAACCAGAAGAGACCTAGAATAGCAAAGGCAATTCTAAGCAGCAAAGCCAAGGCAGGAGGCATCACAATCCCTGACTTGAAGTTATACTACAAAGCTACTGTAATAAAATCAACATGGTATTGGAATAAAAACAGACCTGAAGATCAATGGAATAGACTAGAAGACACAACTATGAACACACTCGGCCACCTTATCTTTGATAAAGTGGCCAAGCATGTTCACTGGAAGAACAATAGTCTCTTTAATAAATGGTGCTGGAAAAACTGGCCTTCCATATGCATAAAACTAAAATTAGACCCATGCCTATCACCATGTACTAAACTAAAATCTAAATGGATCAAAGATCTAAATATTAAAACAGAAACACTAAATCTGTTGCAAGACAAAGTAGGTAAAAATCTTGAAGACATAGGAGTTGGTAGAGAATTCATGAACAAGAACCAAACTGCACGGGAAATATTTCCCAGAATCAATAACTGAGATCACGTCTTATTAAAGAGTTTCTGCATGTCCAAAAAAATCTCCAGCAGAGTGAAAAGAAAACCCACAAACTGGGAAAAAAATCTTAGTGAACTGTCCCTCAGACAAAGGACTTCTGTCTAGAACTTATAAAGAATTAAAAAAATCAGACCTCCAAAATTCAAAGACCCAATCCAAAAATGGGCATCTGAGATGAAAACACAGTTCTCAGATGAAGAAATACGAATGGCAAATAAATACATGAAAAAATGTTCATCATCATTGGTCATTAGAGAAATGCAAATTAAAACCACACTGAGATTCCATCTCACTCCAGAAAGAATGGCCAGGATCAACAAAACTACCAACAACAAATGCTGGAGAGGCTGTGGGGAACAAAGGAACTCTTCTGTACTGTTGGTGGGAGTGTAGACTGGTGCAACCACTTGGAGGTCAATCTGGAGATTCCTCAAAAAGCTGGGGTTGGAGGTCCCATTTGACCCAGCTATTCCACTCCTAGGCATATTCCCAGAAGAAATGAAAACATCATACCACTGTGATATATGTGCACCCATGTTTATAGCAGCACAATTTGTAATAGCCAGATCTTGGAAACAACCTAAGTGCCCATCAGCTGAGGAATGGATAAAAAAAATGTGGTACTTTTATACAATGGAGTACTGCTCAGGTATAAAGAATGATCACACTGAGATATTTATAAATAAATGGATACAACTTGAATCCATACTCATAAGTGAAATAAATCAAACTCACATGTATAAATACCATGTAGTCTCCCTATAGAAATGGTAAGAGTACAGAAGATTTTATGGTAATCATGGTTCACCATTATATTGCTTTGAAGTCTTATGTTTTCATTCATTGGTTGGAATGGTTTTATTCTGTTTTGTTTGATCTTAATATATGTGATGGTATGAATAGTTACTTTGAAGAAAAGACAATATGCCAGCCATTGTTGATTTAATATCATCTTGCTCTGAAGTCCTACCATGCTTTTGTTTTTCTTTTACCATTGGTTCTATCATGTTGTGTCTTTTGGATTTTAATATATATGATAGTATAAACAAATTTTTTTTGGAAAATGAGATAATGTAGTAGCCATTGTTCATTTTCAGTTATTTGGTTCAGAATGCCTTGCAATACTTTCATTCTCTTGAGTGGTTTTATTCTATTTTGTTATGTTTGACATTATTGTGTGTAAAGTTAAGCTCAACTATTTCAAAGAAAGAGACATTATAATAGCTACTGTTAACATTCAATTGCCTGAGGGTTTAGTTCAGTGGCTTAAGTGCCTGCCTGGCAAGAGCAAGGTCGTGAGTTTGATACCCAGTACAAAAAAAAAAAAAAATCCAATTGTCTTGTTGTGAAGTGCTGTGTTGCTTACATTGTTCTGTTCTGATCTGCTTAGATCTGTCCTCTTTTGTTTTATTCTCTTTAAAATAAAAAAGAAAGAAAGAAAGAAACATTCATCTAGTAAAGCCAATGGTCAAACTTTTACTACTAAAGCCTTTACACAGTAACTAAAATTCAAAAATATTATGTACCAGATCAGCCTATACCAAGTCTGTGTGTCCTTTTTTAAAGTCAGGTTTACTTAGGCGAACCTTAAAACTTTTTATTCTGACAAACATAGTGCTGTAACCACCACCACAATCAACCAAGAAATAGAACATTTCCAGCACCCCCCAAAATAAAATGCTCTTTTTTTTTTCTTTTTTGGTGTCAGGAATCAAACTCAGGACCTTTCACTTGCCAGGCAGCCTCTGTGCCATTAAGCTACATCCTTAGCCCCAAAATGATGTTTTGTAGTCAGTCCCCTCCCCTCCCCCAGCATATCACAACCACTGATCTACTCTCTGTCCCAATAAAACTGCCTTTTCCAGAATCTCATATGACTAGACAGTATGTAGTCATTTGTGTCTGGTGCCTTTCAGTTAGTATAATACATTGGAGATTAATCCATTTCACTGCAGTATCAGTGGTTTGTTTCTTTTTATAGCAAGTTACCATTCCATTGTATGGTTATACAATTTTTTTACTCATTCACCTGTTGGACATTTACATTGTTTTCACTTTAGCTATCAAGAATAAGGCTGGTATGAACATCCATGTATGTGCAAGTTTCTGGGGGGACATATGTTTTCTTTCTTTTTTTTTTCTGCTTTTTTTGAACTCAGGACCTTGCACTTGCTAGGCAGGCACTGTGTCACTGAGTTCTGGATGACTCAGCCCTGGAACAAATGTTTTCATTTTTCTTAAGTAAATAAATATCTACATACAAGATTACCGACTCATATGAAGTCTATATTTAATATTACAAAAATCCTATTGTATTGTTTACCAAAGTAACTATACCATGAAGCATTTCCACCAGCAATCCATAAAAGTTCAACATGGATCATAACTTTGTCAGAACTTGATGGGCTCAGGGTTGTTCAAAATTTCTTTTTAATCATTCCAGTAGGTATGTGCAGGTGTCTCATTAGTGTTTTAATTTGTGCTTTCCTAATGTCTGATGCTTACTGTAATGTGTTTACTTGCCATCAGTGCATCTTTGTTCAAACCTTTTGTCACTTTTTAGTTGTATTTTTTGATTATTGAATTCTAAGAGTTTTCATAATTGTGAATACTAATCCTTTATCAAGTATGACATCTGACTTTAACAACTGTAATTTATCACAGGCAACTGCCAACATAGTAACACATAGAAAATAAATCCTCTTTTGGCCACAAAGAAAACTTGACCACAGCTAAGTGTCCATGAGGCTGGCTGATGCTAAGGTTGGAACCACCAACATTTTTATATACATGAATTTTCCTGACACCAACATCACTGTAGATAGCAAACATTCTATGTAGAAAAATGACCTACTTGTACAAGAAAGATGATAAAAAATATGAAGATTCTCCTTCCTCAGCCTCCCTGAATACTGGAATTACAGACATGTACCACCATGCCTGGCCAAAAGGAACTATTTTATGGTCCCTTAATATGTATTATAACTTTTTTCTGTTAGTCATTTTTCTTTTAATTTTATATATAATGATTTTTTGTGATACATGACCTTGATTACTTTTTATTAGTACATGTTTGCAGTACATAATGTTTAAACTCATTGTGGGGAGTTGGCATGGTTACATACATTTTGCTTATAATGATTTTTTTCACCAGATATTTGTCGTGTTTATATGGATGACCTTTGGTTTTTATATAATAATTTTAAAGAATTTTCTCATCCTGAGAAAAAATTTCCTAGTCACTAAAAGACCATATTCACACTAGTCATTATATTCCATTAATTTTAGTTTTGGCTTCTTGATGAGATTTGGCAAGATACCTAGTATCCTAGTGGGAGACTGAGGTAATACTCTAGTTTCTTAGTAAGATTTGAAAACAAACAAATCAAAACTACTTTAGCTTTATTAGTATATTTGAAAAATACTGTGACAAGTTCTCTCATTTTGATGTGTCTAGGAAAGCTTGGGTAAAATATTGGACACCCTCACCCACACAGCCAGCCTGATTTCCAGATTAGAACTGGGTGGGGCATGGGGATTATCATGTAATTAAGTTCCAGATTTGGTGATGTGATTGTTTACCAGTGACACTCTTAAACCCTGGTTTGGAAGAGGGCATTTTTCTTGTTTGCTCAAATGTAGAACCAGTTGCCTCCAGGGGAGTATATTAGTTAAGGTAACAACAGGTGATGAATGTTGCATTCAAGTTAAGATAAGGGCTGGGCTTGGGGACCACAGGGGCAAGGAAGGGAATGTTGTTACAGCCCTGGGCCTGAAGGGAGGAGGGTAAGGGGTGGTTACTGCAGGTGGAGAAAGCCCTGTACAGTTGGCCTCCATAAGGGAGCAGTGACTAGCCACCCCGACTCAGCTGAAGTGGAGAATAAATACCCTCACTTCATTTCCTTCCCTGGAAGATTGGAAATAATAGTTATAATGTGGAATGCAAATAAGAAAACCACATTTTCTGTACCATAGATTGGAACAAATTGTCTCTTCTTTAATTTGGAATGGTACTACTTGAAATGTGGGGGGGTGTTTTTGTTTGGTTGGTTGGGTTTTTTTGTTTTGTTTTGTTTTTTGTCTTTTTGAGATAGGGTGTTGCTGCTATGCAGTTCAGGCTGGCCTTGAGCTCACTATATAGCCCAGGCTGGTCTTGAACTCACAATGATCCTCCTGTGTCAACCTCCCAAGTGCTGTGATTACAAACGTGAGCCACCACGCCTGGCTCACATGAAATGTTTTGTTAGTTCCATATTAAATTTTTAGTCTTATCAAATGGAAGTTTATATAAAGTTATATATGTCTGTCTAGATCTAGAAATTTTATTATGTCTATGTTCCAACACATAAGCCACAAAAGTTATTCATTTTACTCTTGGACCTTTGGCTTGCTCTACCCTGTATCAGCCTACTGATAACAATGAATTACAAATGCCAACAGGAATTGACGGTAATCACCCTGGTAATTGCCCTTGTCCCAAACAGTGCTAGCTTGAAATTGTTCTCCGCCAAGCTTAAAAGTTCTGGCCCTGCAAACATTACCTTTATTCTGTATTAAGCTTTTGGAAATAGGCCTGACTTCTTAGTCTGTACTGTTTATCTTTACTGACTCTGGATTTCCAGGATTGATTTTACTTCCTTGAGATTCAATACTTCTGACTTTGTGTATGTGTATAACCTTCAGAGCGGCTAAGAAGTGACCATTTGTGTTTCTAAATATCAACAGGAGTAAATCAGCACTGATGTTTTTCCAATACATGTAACTTCCAGATCTTACAATCACTCCTTGTGGTCACCTCCTGATTCATTTAGCAAACACCATGTATGAGTTATCATAGTAATTTATTTACTGTCACTGGCACCAGCTAAATTGTTTTTCTTTTTTGTTAAGATGTTTCTCTTCTCATTTACCTAGATGCTGTTCCTTGGTTTGGCTGGAAGACAGAACTCTAATAAAAGCAAAACATCAGATAAATGTATACGTTTCCTTATGGAACAGTTTTATTAACAGGAAACCAAAGGAAGCAATGAGAGAAAAATTAGACAGTTTTATCCAACAAAGCCCTGGATAATGATTTCCAAGTGCCTGCCAGCCTGGGAGAAGGGGTGATACCAGCTGTCACCGTGCTGGACCTTGGCTGAAGAGCAGTATGCGTGGGGCACAGTCCTGCTTCCTGTGCCCACTGACTATTACCACTTGCATAAATCAGTGGTGTCTGAAGGACTCAGGCCTGTTGTATTTTTAAAATTTGAATGTATTGTTTAAGAATTCTATTAACATGGTTATATTATTCAACATGTGAAAGAGACAAAGAAAAAGACAATAAACTCTGTCACCACTGTTTCCTAACCACCCCTGTGTATACGCAATCCGTTTTACTAGTATCTTGATTTGGCTCCTTGAGATTTAATACTCTATGACTTTCCAGAGAAAATGCTATATATATATGCACAAATGCAAATAATATGTATATATTTATTTCTATGTGTGTCATATGTATCAATCAATCACATTCATCATATGGAATTTTTACTTGTACATAATACCTCAATTTTGTTCTATTCCTCTTCCCTCCCTTCAATCACCTTTCCCCCCCTTATTTACACAAAATTTGTTTCCGTTTTTTGTTTCCTTTTTCCTTCCTTCCCTTTCCCCTCCTTTGTTTCCCTTCCCCCTTGAACATGTTTCTTCCTACTTCTCATGCTGCACATTTATGCTTTGGGTTTCTCACATAAGAGAAATATTTAAACTTATGTCTTCCAAAAGATGAAGTATTTCTGTTTTAATATTTAGATCTTTGATCTTCCTTGATTTTAGTTTAGTAAATAGTGAAAGATATGGGTCTAGGTTCAATTTTCAGGATATGGAAAGCCAATTTTTCCAGCATCATTTATTAGAGAGAGTATCTTTCTTCCACTGTAGATGTTTGCTCCCTTGGTCAAAGCTAGCTGAATATGCTTGGAACTGCTGTTTTGCGTCTTCTGTTCCATTGATCCTCAGGTGTGTTTTGCTTTTTTCTTTGCCAGTACCATTCTGTTTTTATCAGAATGGTAAAATGTAGCTTTATAGTATAACTTCATTTCAGGTATTGTGTTGCTCCTTGCCTTGCCCTTGTTACCCAAAATTGTTTTTGCTATTGTAGGTCTCTCCTGGTTCCAAATGAATTTTAGGAACATTTTCTCTAATTCTGTGAGGTATCTATTGGTATTTTGATTGGAATTGCATTAAATCTATATAACAGTTTTGGAAGTATGGCCATGTTCCCTATATTGAGTCTGCTTATCCAAGAACAGAAGATATCTTTCCTTTTTTTTTTTTTTTTTTTGGTGCCAGGGATCAAACTCACCACCTTGCGATTGCCAAGCAGGCACTACACCGCTGAGCTAAACCCCCAACCATCTATTTTCTGATAACCTCTTCAATCTCCTTTTTAAGAGTACTATAGTTTTCGACATATGCATTTGCCACTTTCTTTGTTAGATTGATTTCTAAGTATTTCATTTTTCTTGATACTATTGTGAAAGGTGTGGTTTCCCTAATTTCTCAGTGAGTTTGTTATTTATGTACAAGAATGCTATTGATTTTTGAGTGTTGCCTTTGTATCCTGCTAGGCTGCTGAATTTGGTTAATAAATCTAAATGTCTTTTGGTGTAGTTTTGGGGGTTCTTCTATCTAGAATATCATGTCATCTGCAAATAATGATAATTTAACTTTTTCTTTCTTGTCTTTATTCCTTTTATTTCTCTCTCTTGTCTAATTGGTCTGGCTAATGTCTCCATAACTATATTGAACGGGAGTAATGATAATAAGCATCCTTGCCTTCTTCCTGATTTTAGAGTGAAAGCTTTCAGTTTTTGACCATTTAGTATGAAAAGTTGGCTGTTGACTCATGATAGATGACTTTTATCAGATTGAGATAAAGACTTTCTATTCCAATTTTCTGTAGGGATTTTTTTTTTATCATGAATGAGTGTTGGACTTTGTCAGATGCTTTTTCTGCGTCTATTGAGATCATGTGATTTTTGTCTTTAGCTCTGTTGATTTGGTATATTACATTTATTGATTTGTGTATGTTGATCCATCCCTGCATCCCTGGGATGAATCCTGCTTGATTATAGTGTATAATCATCTTGATGATTTGCAGCATTGTTTTTGCCAGTATCTTATTGAGGATTTTTGCATCTATGTTTGTTGGGGAGATTGGCCTATACTTCTCTTTTTTGATTGGATCTTTCTATGGTTTTGGTATTGATATAGGGGAATGAAACTCCCAACCTACTACATGTCTGCTATGACTTTGTGTTCTCTAAAATAGAAGAATGAATTTTAGGAACAACAGAGGTTAAGAGTAGAAATATTTATTGGGAGAAAGAAAGCTTCTGTCTGAGAGAGAGATAGAAGGGGTCCTGAGTGGGTTGCCAAGGGCTCTGTCTTTTCCAGGAACTTTTATAGAGCAAAATCATGAGATTAGATGGCTCAAAGGTGGGGGGAGATGGGAATTTGCAAAATGGGCATTCTTAGAGAGCAGTGACTCTTCCCTAGGGATTGGAATGGTGACTCCAGACTTCAAAATGATCCAGATTTAATTCCTAAGGATTATACTTAAGGGTGTGGTTGCATTGGTTTTGATTTCTGTCCTGAGATCTGGCCCACAGCAAGAGGTGTGTGTCCTCTCCAAGGTCATCAGACATCTGGTCCTCTGTGCCAGCTTCTTTGAGGCCCTAGCCCTGTCTGATTGCCTGTAATTTTCTAACTAGCTCAGTTGCCTGTAACAGTATCAGGGTAATGTTTCCTTCTGGCAGTGAGTTTGAGAGTGTTGCTTCCCTTTCAGTTTCATTAAGGAGTTTGAGGAGTCTTGGCATTAGATCTTTAAATTTCTTGTAGAACTCAACAGTGAATCTGTCAAGACCTGAGTGTGTCTTTGTTGGTAGTTTTTTTTTATTGCTTCTTCAGTATCATTGATAGAATTTTTATATCTTCTTGATTCAGCTTTAGTAATTCATATGTATGTATCTAAGAATCTGTCCATTTTTATGAGTTTTCCATCTTCATTAGAGTATAGATTCTCAAAGTATATATTGAAGACTTCTTTTCAGAGATGTTTTCTAGGTAGAGCTGGCTTTTGGCTTTTGAGTCTGTTCCAAGATCCTACTTCTTCAGTTTATTAGGGATGAGAGGTTGCTACCTGTTTGTTCTAGCACCCAGTTCTTTGGTACTGGACTATAGTGTGGTTAATGATCCCCAGACAATCTCAGTATTGGCATACAAGGAAAAAACAACTGTTCACAACAGTTACCTTGGTAACTGTACTATACCTCAGTAAAAGTACTACAATCAGTAATAACGATAGTATCAAGCACAGTCTAGAAAATGACAGACTGTGATAACTATATATTTGCCATATGTACAAGATTTTAACCATATGTACAAGATTTATAACCATATAACAAAATCTAAAGCAAATGAGAAAATTATATATAGTAAATATCTACTTGATAGGTGATTTTACCCTCAGGGGAGAAAATTTTAAAGGAACAAGGAGAAAAATAGAGAAATAAAAGAAGAGAAAGAGATTGGAAGCAAGGCTGGAGCCCCAGGGAGGATTACCTAGGCTTCAGGAAACTGGTGAGAAGACAGGAGGGAATGAAAGAAGGAAACAACCAAAACAAAACAAAAATGAAAAAATGTTCAAACTCATGAATAAAAAATCCAGGAATGAAAGGACTCAGAGAAAGACAGAGACAGAGGGAAACAGAGATGAGATAGACAGTGACACAGAGAGAGAAATTTCTCTGATTTCAGCCTGTGGTTATCTCCTGGGGTCTTTGTGGCAATGTCCAGTTCATTTCATGACACTGCTGTCACTGGTAGACAGAGGAGGCAGACAGAGCCCAGATCCATGCTGCACGCTCCCTGTAACCCTGCAGCAGGATTAGGGCGGGGTGCTGGATCATCTCAGCAAGTCTGAAGTAGGATTAGGGCGGAATGCTGATTCTGGTGTTTTCTACTTACTCCATAGAAATTCAGGCTGGTCCTGGTCTCTGATTGTATGGTTGGGGACTTAAGTTTTCAGCTTTTAATACTCTGGGTGTCTCTTGTGGGCAAGACCATGGCTCTCTGACGGTGGACATTTCCCGAGGTTTTTCCCCACCCAGTCACTTTGGGATTTCAACACTGGGAGCCCTGAGATGAAGCCAACCTCATGGCTGATCTGAGTCCTGGGTTCAGGTGGCCTCTCCCTAAAATGGCATCTGTTCAAATGCTTCTCCAGGGCATAGTGCAACCTCTTGTGCTGGAGTCTTCACCAGCTATTGTAGTGTCCAGCTTCACTGCTCCAATCCACTGTTTCTCCCTGGAGGGCTCTAGAGTCACCTGCTTTCGCTGGGTCCTTATAGGTTTGATCCTCCTGTCTCGCGCCACAAGCCTGGCAGTCAGGGGAAAGCGCAGACTGACCTTTCCTTTTTCTGCATTGAGATCTGTGTCTTCACTTTTTCTTTGGGCTCCAATTTCCCCTTCAGATCCTTCCTGAGTCCTGTGGAGCCATCTCCCTCCTTGTTGTCTTCCCCAAGGTGTAACTTTTCAGAGTCTGGTTTCCAAATCTTAGAGACACTGATTTGTTGCTGTTGTCTGCTGTCTTTCTGGAAGTCTTTGCAAATAATTCATTTTATCAAACCTAAGAGACCACTGATTACAAATGCACCATTGTTATGCATATTACTACCAAATAAATTTATAATAAGTTCTGCCAATCAAATTATGATTTGTCATGTACTAATACATTCTAGTTGCAGAAACATAAAAACCCTAGAATAATTAAATTTTACCTTGAGGATAAAAGTAAGTTAATAAAAAATGTGAAAGTAATCATGGTAATTGTGCCCTGTAATTCCAGTACTCTGAGAGGCTGAGGCAAAATAATCACAAGCTCAAGCCAAGCCTGGACAATTCAGTGGCTTAGCAAGATTGTGTCTCAGTATAAACAATAAAAAGGGGTTAGGGATGTAGGTCAGTTCAGAGGCCCTGGGTTTGATCCCTAGGAGGGAGAGGAGACAAAGAGGGAGATAGGGAGAGAGGGAGGGAGGGATGGAGGAAGGAAGAGAGAAAGAATATAAATGTGAATAACAGAAGCTGATGTTTGATGATACTGACAGAATTGTTGCTCTGAAGGCTCCCTACCTACATGAGAAGAAAGGATGTCTCCTTGGGGACATCACAAGGCATGTCCCAAGAGGTTTTGGATCCATCAGCTCAAAGTGGATCTTGACTGAGCTTTTTTTTTTTTTTTTTCTTTGGTACCTGGAATCAAACCCATGACCTTGCATTTGCCAGGAGGGTGCTTGTGCTGCTGAGCTATATCCCTGGTCCTCAGCTAAGCTTTTAAGTAGATATAAAGAAATGTTCTCTTTATATCACACTATAAACTGTTGGAGATGAGGGCCTCTGCCTGGTGCTGAATACGAAACATGAGGTGACAGCTCCATCATCACTGGGTGACAGTTTTCATGCAGATGCTGTCTGCACCTGCACCACCTCTAGTTTTCAGAGCGTTTTCAGAAATCTCCTCTGGTTTGAGATCAACACTGTGAGGAGGTGGCACGGATGACTCGCCTCTTTTGTAGGATGAGGACAATGAGACTCAGAGCCATTAAGTGAGTCACTCTAAATCATACAGCTGGTGACTGGTTAGCCAAGGACTCAGAACTCGGATTTTATCTATGTCCTAAAAATACATATATCACAGGAAAGCTGAGCTGCAGGTAAGCCAGGCCTGCTGGGTGGGGGTGACTAGAGGAGTCCCTGTTGAACTTCAGAGCTAATTAGAGCAAACAAACCAGTGAAGAGCCGGCCTTGACCTATGTCCAAACCCTTTCCCAGTGGCAGACTTCCACTTGCCTTTTTGAACCAAGCTTATTAACAGAAGGAACCCATGCAGGGTTGCTTGGCTTCCAAATTGAACACTTGGACAGTTTCCTTTCCCGGAAAAGGACACTTATTGCCAAAAGGAAGTCAGGAGGCAGTGAGAAAGGAAAGCATAATTTCCTCAATCTGTGGAACACAAGAGAGAAACTGGTGAAACCTGTGGTCTAAAACTTTATATTCCTGTGGTAAACTTAGTCTGTGTCTCTGGAAAGCTTAGCTGCTGTTTACTGGGAAATTTCTTAGGATGAGAGACAAGGGAGCCCCTGGCTTTGTTCCTAGTTATCCTGACCCTAAGTGGTTCAGGATACTAGGTCCCGCAGGGTGAAGGACAATGAGGTGGAATACAGGGGAAGCAAAAAATGAAAGGTCGACAATGATGCCACCTTTCATAAGTTAACTTTTGGCTCTTTCATCTATACTGGTCTCTAGACCTGGACGGAATCACGCCTCAAAGCCCCAGGTAGACAAATACTCTTACTGGCTTTTCTTTTTGACTGATCTGTGGCCCCAGAGGAATTCGGTCCTGTTAAAGCTGTGTCACTCCATTTACAGAGTGGCCTTTGTACCTTACCAATCAGCAAGACCTGCTTCCTCAGACAGCAGGTGGCTTCTTTCCAGGGGCTCTGACGACATTCTTCTGTCGTCTGTGGGGAAAGAGTGATTCAAATATGAGCCCAGTGGATTCCTCATCTATCCTTTGCCTCAGCCTTGAACCTTTTTCCAGCTTCCACAAGGAACTAGCAATCCCTCTGGAAGAAAGCATGGGCTTTGGAAGCAAACCAACCACCCTGAATGTAGTTTCATCATTTATAAACTGTGTGGTCCTAGGAACATTATGTACCCCCTGAACCTGCTTCCACATGTATGAACCAGAAGACTGCTACTTACTTTATGAGAGTCTTATGGGAATTGAATGAAACTGTGTATGTTTTACCTAACATAGTTCATGATACTTGGAGAACTCACATTAGTTTCTTGGTCTCTCACTTCTGTTCCTGGCTCTGCCAGATTCTCCAATTCTGTCAGTTACCTGGTCAGATTCACCTGGGGGAGTGGATGTACCAAATGTTCAGTTTTATGAAACTCTAAAGGCTCGTAGTGAGACAGGGTCCTCTGTATTAGACCCTTAGAAATGAGAAAAATTTGTAATGAAAAATTCTAGTTTGTCTGGCTTCCTTAGGTCTAATGGCGAGCATTTGAAAAACTAATGGTCAAAGCG
This sequence comes from Hydrochoerus hydrochaeris, assembly GCA_004027455.1. Classification (NCBI taxonomy): domain Eukaryota; kingdom Metazoa; phylum Chordata; class Mammalia; order Rodentia; family Hydrochaeridae; genus Hydrochoerus; species Hydrochoerus hydrochaeris. The sequence goes on from PVLA01003354.1 coordinate 54,014, forward strand.
AGGAGCAACTTCTACAACTATAGTCAGGATAAAATGTGTGGCTAGGGGCTGAGGATTTAGCTCAGTGGAATAAGCACCTGCCTGGTAAGTGTGAGGTTGTGAGTTTGATCCCTGGTACCACTAAATAAATAAATAAATAAATAAATGAATAAAGTATGTGGCTAGTGGACTTAGAAGTTGGTTTTAGACTTTGGAACAAGGCCTAAGTTAACTGGCTCACATAAGGTCAAAGCTGGGACTCATGAAATTGACTAACCGCACATTGTAGAGTCCATGAGCTCCTCTTCCTGACTCCAGACTTTCTTTTTAGATCTTTATCTCCTTTAAGGACTCATCGAATTGCTGTATTAGCTTCCCATGGCTATTATAAGAAAATTATCAAAGAGTGAGAAGGTTTAAAGGAAAATATTGGAAAACATATTCTCTGATAGTTCTGAGGGTTCGCACTCCCTAGAGCATAGTAGGCTGAATGTTCCCTTAGCTCTTCTCATTTCTAATGGCTGTTGGCATTCTTTGTCTTCCTTGGCTTCTGGCCTTGTAGCTCCAAGCTCTGCCTCTAACTTCAGTACATACACTGTGCTCTATTGTTGATGGAGGAAAACAGCTCAGCCTCCCAAGTAGCTGGGATCATAGGTGTATGACACCACACTCAGCTCCTAATTTTATATAATACTAAGAGATTTTTAAAAATCTTACCAATTCCAGTATGACAGGACCTTCTTATCATGGATTATACCATTCTGTATGCACTTGCTCTGTTTTCCTGATATGGGTATTTACTGCTATAAATTTCCCTCTTAAGACTGCTTTCATTGTGTCCCACAAGTTCTGGTACGTTGTATTGTCATTATCTTTCAACTGTAAAAACTGTTTAATTTCTTTCTTAATTTCATCTATGACCCATTGGTTGTTCACTAGTGTGCTATTTAACTTCCACGTGTTTATGAAGTTCTTGTGGTTTCCTTTGGCATGGATTTCCAGTTTCATTGCACTGTGGTCTGCTAGTATGCATGAGATAATTTTCAATTCCTTTGTGTTTACTTAAACATGTTCTACCAGCCAGTACATGGTCTATTTTGGAGAATCTTGTGTGGGCAGCTGAGAAGAATGCGTATTCTGATGTTGTGGGGTAGAACACTCTATAGACATCTACTAGGTCCATTTGTTCAAAGGTTTGATTTAGTTCTAATATTTCATTATTGATTTTTTGTCTAGTTTATCTATCTTTTTGTAACAGTGGGGTATTGAGGTCTCCCAATACAATTGTATTAGGGCTTATTAGATTTTTCATGTCTCTTAGTAATTGTTTTATATAGTTGGGTGCACTGGTATTGTTGCATATATATTTATGATTGTTATCTCTTCCTCTTGGATTGTTCCCTTATGAGAACATAGTGACCTTCTTTATCTCTCTTAATCAGTCTTGGCTTGAAATTCACTTTGTCTGCAAATAAAATATCTACCCCTGCTATTTTCTGGATTCCTGTCACATGGAGTATTGTTTTTCATTCTTTGACTGTTGGTCTATGAATTTCTTTTTGAATTAAATGTGTTTCTTGTATGCAGCATATTGTTGGATCTTGTTTCTTGATCCATTCTGCCAGTCTGTGCCTTATGACTGGTGAATTGAGATCATTAACATTGATGGTTATAACTGTATAGCCTTATCCTTGTCATGTTATTTTCCTGTTGTTGGCTCTCCGTCTTTTTTCCCTCCTTTTGTTTGTTTGTCTTGCTTGGTGGGTTCCTTCTGTTGGGGGTCATGGAGCTGTAGTCCTTATTATCTCTTTCTAGAATGTCCTTCAGAACATTTTGGAGTGCTGGTTTGATGGTCATAAATTTCCTCAGATGTTCTTTGTCATGGAAGTGTCCATCAGTTTTGAAAGATAGTTTTGTAGAATACATCAATCTGGGTTGAAACTTGTTTTCCTTTAGAATTTGAAGTACTTCACCCCAAGCTCTCCTTGATTTGAGAGTTTGTGCTGAGAAGTCAGCTGTGATTCTGATTGGCTTTCCTTTATAGGTGATTTGCTTTTTTCTCTAACAGGTTTTAGGATTCTATTCTTGTGTTGAATTTCTGGAATCTTGACTATAGTATGCCTGGATGTAGATTTTTCTTAATCTTTGCTAATTGGAGTGCTATATGCTTCATTTACCTGTGTGTCAAATTCTTTTCCTCTACCAGGACAGTTTTCTGTCATGATGTTTGTGAACATTTTATTAAAGTCATTGGTGGTATCTCCTGCTTGTTCATTGACTCCAATTAATCTTAAGTTATTCTTCTTTGTCTCATCTAGATTTCTCATGGTACCTTGCTATTTTTTTGTTTTGCTTTGTTTTTTGGTACCAGGGATCAAACTCAGGCAGGACCCTGTGCTTGCCAGGCAGGCTCTTCCACCACAAAGCTAAATTTCTGGCCTGCTCCTCCCTTGCTATTTTTGAGAAATCTTTCTTTTCCTGGTTGCTAACTGCAAGCCTGTATCCAATATCTGAGATCCTGTCTTCACATTGGCCTGATCTGCTTTGAATATTTTTAATGGAGCCTTTATATCTGCTTGAATCTGCTTTATGGATTCTATTTCTTTCTTATGCTGTGCTTCCATAATTTGCGTAAACTCATCTATTTTTTTGTCTGTGTCTGCTCTAACATTATTAAGCATGGTGTGTATTTTGATAATTTCTGTAGTTATCTGAAAGATTATTTTAGATGTCACTTTTTCCAGAGCCTCATTCAATTTATTGTTTCCACTTTAGAGGGACCTGGTGGGGGCTTTTGGATTGTCCCACTTCATTGTCCCCCAGATTTGCCTTTGGTGAACTTGACATCTGAGATTGCATTTTGCTTAAATGTCTTCTTATTTTATTTTCTCTCTCTCTTTTTAGTTTAATTCCTAGGGTACTGCTTGTAATTTGCCTATGGTGGGTTGCTTTATTAGGACCCTTAGGTGATGATTACTTTTCTGAGGTATCTTCCAGGTGTAGCTAGTTTTTGGGGTTATGCGGGGGAGTACTGGGGATCGAACTCATGTTCGATACACTTGCCAGGCAGGCGCTTATGCCACTGAGCTAAATCCCTGGCCTCCCAGTTTTTGGGTTTTGAGTTTGTTGAAATATCTTACTTCTTCAGTTTGTTGGACCTGAGAAATTGTTGCTTATTTGACCTAGTCTCTGGTTCTTTGGCACTGTGCCACTGTATTTTCTGTGACCTTTAGTTAATCTCAGTCATGGATTATCAGGACCAACAGCTGTTTAGAACAATTATATCAATTTTGGCTATAGTGGTACCAGTAGCGTCAAATGGAGCCTAGAAAACAGCAAACTGAGCTACTCTTTATATTTGCAACTTTTAACTGTATGAACTAGATTTTTGATTATATAACAAAATGTAAAACAAACCAGATAAGAATATGTAATATATAAGCTCATAATGTGTCAATTTTGCCCTCGAGGTTAAAATTTAAAATGCATTAAGGAGAAAATAGAGAAGTGGACAAAGAGAAAGAGATTTCAAGTAAAGTTGGAGAACAAAGGGGGATTATGCCAGCTTGGGGAAACTGGTGCAGAAGACTGAAACAAAAGAGAGATGGAAGTGATAAGAGGAAGAACAGAACAAAACAGAACCACATCCACAAAGAGGTTAGGAACCACTTTCACACTCATATAAAGAATCAAGGTAAAAAAAAGAAGAAAGCAAACTAACAAAAAAGTAAAATAAAAACAAAGAGTCCTCTTCTACAATTCTCTCTAGTTTTACTAGTAGACAACCTGTAGAGACAGAGTACTGAATTGTGCCAATCTGTTCCAACAAGCCAGCAATTGCTCTATGGCAGAGTAGTGGATAATCTCAGCAGGCCTGCCCTGAGATGAGACTTTTTGGGCTTACAGCAGTCCAAGCAATTTCCATGGGTCTGTTCCCAGTTAGGAGCTGCTAGAGGAAGCTGGCAGCAATGCTGGGTTCTGGGCTTATATGAACTATCTCCAGAATGGCTCCGAGCTAATTGCTCTCTCCCTGCAAGAGCACTAAGTCCTCTGCACCTACCACCAGCCAGTGCAGTCCTGCACATCCACTGCTCCCCTCCCCTGCTTTGTCTTTTTGCAAATGCCTCCAGGATAAGTGTCGCCAGTCTGTGTCCCCAGGTTCAAACAGCTCCTCTCACAGGGAATCCCATCTCACAGAGAAGGCACTGCCAGCTTCTGCCTTTTTCTTCATTGAAGTTTTTCTTTTTACTCTTTCTATCAGCTTCAATATGCACTTCAGAAACTTCCTGGGTCCAGAGGACCCACTTCCTTCCTTCTTGTCTTCCTTACGATGCTATAATCCAGCAGCTGGGCAGTGACTCTCAGAGAGGCTCTTTTCTCTGCTGCTCACCACTCCACCATCTTCCCAGAAGCACCCTCCGGATTATAAAATTCTAGGATGTGATTTTTTTTTAATGTGTGTATATCTCTTAGAATCAGAGAAATATGAGAAATTCTGTTTTGTTAGGCTATTTTTTGATTAAAAGATTCATTAAATGTTACCAGCTGGTATATAGTTCTTAACCAGTAATTGCTAGCTGTTGTTGTTGTTGTTGTTGTTACTATTATTATAAGAGATAAACAGTGGGACTCACATTGCAATAAATTGTAAAATGTCCCTCTCACCCCACCATCTATTTATGCCCTATTGGCTTTGCTGCTGAGTTTTCAAGCTCAGGCACATGCAAGTACAGAGAATAACAAGGGAAACATTTACCACTTCCCAGTTCATGTTAGAGAGAAACCACAATGACATGCTAAGTGTGGTGGTGGTGGGGTCATATCCTTGCATTGGCATTGCATGCACCCCAGTTCTCACGAGATAAGTGAGAGAGGAGGGAACTTGACCTACTTGAGCGGTGTGCATCAGTTTTTCTGCAGAAATACAGGGACAGGAGATCATGTCCATCTAGGACATCAACCTGGGCTTCAGTTCTTAGTTTGCTGCTTACTGACCGTGGCACTTCAAGCATATAACTCAATATTCTTTTGGACTCAGTTTCTCCTCTTGAGACAGATAAACAATTACTACTTTCCAAACTTGTGAGTGGAAAACATAAATTAAGGTTCCTGTTGTGCTAAATGGCTGGAAACACAAACACAGCTGCATGAAGATGTTATGTTATTGTCTAGTTACTTTTCTTGTTGCAGAGACAGAATATCTGACAGCCAAAGTTAAAGGAGAAAGGTTTATTTGACTCGCAATTTGTACAAGCTGGTTCCAAGGTGACATTGTAGAGGAGAAACAGTTCATGGTGGACCAAAGGTAGCAGAGGAACAAGGGATGTCCACAGCTTTTTCTACCCTTAGGTCTTATCAAGGCTATGTAGCAGAGTAGCATTCAACCCTTAATCCTAGTGTTCTTGATCTTAGCATTGCACCATGAGCCAATTCCAGCATGACACACTCTAGATCCAGGCACCTCTGAAAAAGCCCAGCTATGACCACACAAGGCTTTGGGGGGACATCTAGACTCAACCCATAACAATTATTATTCAAGTTCCTTTGAAATTTCCAATGTAGCCCTATGTTTTATTGTAAGAAAAACCAGAATGTAATGCAACACCCAGATCAGATCAGGTCTTAGAGCCCAAGGAAAATCCCCATTCCCTATCTTCCACATCCAATCCATCATCCAGAAGCTGCTTTGGGCAGAGGGGCCTGCTTCCACTGCTAGTGATAAAAGGATTAAAAATGAACTGTTCCTGCCAAGCATGGTGGTACACACCTGTAATTTCAGCACTTTGGGAGGCTTAAGCAAGAGGATCATGTTTAAGCCCAGCCTGGGCAACTTAGTGACTTGGCAAGACCCTGCATCAAAATAAAAAGTAATGTAAAAACACTGTGGATGTAGCTCAATGTGAAGGCCCTGGATTTAATCCTTAGTACCACAAAAGTAGACTAGACTAGACTAGGTTCTATAGGGAGAGCATTTCTTGACAACTCCTTGTGACAGGCATTGTCCCTACCTATAATTTAATCTCCCTGTCATTCTGCAAGGTGTTACAGTGCTCTGTTATGTTTGACTAAATGGAAGCCCACAGAGAGGCAGGTAATTTGTTTCAGACCCTATTGCAAAGTCTCCAGTGCCCAAGCAACATTGCTTTTGTATACTGTGCTATGCTGAAGGGACAGGCACTTTGCGCCAGCCATCAGATTGCCCAAGTAACAGTGCTAAGGATTCTTCAGGAGAATTACTGGTTGGCTAAGAGCTAAGGATCCTTTCTTCTCTTTATTCTTCATTCTAGAAAACATTTATCAGGTCAACACTTGGAATACCTCCAAGGATCCTGATTTGTGGTCCCTGATTCAGGGAGTTTGTTGACTAGTAGAGTAATGTGTGTTTTCTGTCACTAATATCATAACACCACAGCCTGGGCAAGTTGCAAGAGAAGAAGTTCACTTTGGCTCACAGTTCTGACTGTATCTTGTGATGTACCTTCCTGCTAATGGAGTTCCGAGATGGGAGGAGCCAATGTGTGTGTCCTCTCATCTTCCTCTGTCTTCTTACAAGCCACCAGTAATCAGTCAGGGTGCTGCAACCTGATGGCCTCATCTAATCCTAGCCACCTTCCAATTCTAAATCAATTATCATAATCAATTCAGTTTCCGCCCCCTTAAACCTCATGCTGGGAATTCAACATTGACATGAGTTTTTTGGGGGGAGACTAACCATATTCAAATTGGAGAAGGTAGGAAAGGCCATGCTTGTCCAGGTTTCTTAGACCCAAAACTTAAACACCTTGAAGAACTCTGCAGAAAAAAGAAAACAAAATGAAGAACAGGGGACTTGGAGTGTAACCCAGTGGCCTAATGTGTGCTTGGCATAATAAGGCCCTAGGTTTCATTCTCCACACTCCCTTCTCCTCCACATAAAGAAAAAAGAAACAACAAACCAACACATCAAGATCTGGGCTTTGGAGGGAGGAGGCTGGTAAGGACCCATATTAGCTCTGGTGTTAACCAGGTTCTAGGGTACTGAGGTCTTTGCTTAGAGGTATTTCTAGATTCCTTCTGTCCTGAGTAAAGAATTGGTCAAGACAAGCACAAATGGTAGCAAGGTTTTATTAAAGGTAGGAAAAGAAATTCTGCAGAAAGAGTTTGGACCAAGTAAAAGTAGGAAAACTACACCTTACAGTGTGAGGGAGGCCACCACACAAGAGGGACCACAGTGGCGAAAACTCAGTGCAGATGTCTCTCCTCAGGCTGACATCAGCTCTAGGCCATCCCATCGAAAACCTGCTGAGTTCTCCAGAAAAGTCCACAGGCAGGGCTCTGGGAATTGTCCTGTGCCGCCGTGTGTCCTGGGATTTTGTAATTAACAGGTCACACCTACTTCCCAGCCAGTTTTGCCAGGCCCTAATCTTGCTGCATTCTGCATTTGGGGAACAAAGGAGTTCACCAGCAATGACAGTAAAATTTATTCAGGGCTGCTGGCCGCCAGGGGAGCCTTCTGGGAGAAATGGTGTTCATGTTGAGACCCTGGCAGAGGGAAAATGGGTGCATGGCTAGGAAAAGGAACTGACATGGTTTTCTGGGTGCTTACAAAGAACATCCTCTTCTCCTTCCTCACTAGACCCCAGGATACCATGGAGCCAAAGTGCGTGGCTCTGGGTTGCCACATCCTAATGGCTAACAGTACCCTGTCCTGGGTAGAGCTATCACCTTTCCTCTGAGTTCCCTGGCCAACCTCAGGTCCCAGAAGGCTCCCATGTTTGGTCCCTGCATGCCAAGATCAATGGCCTGCAGTAGCTACACTTCGTTGGACTTTCCTGGTCACTGTCGGTTTGCATTTGCGCAATAAAATGATCCAGGAAAACATCCGGTGTCAGGAGTTAACCTGAGGTGCAGTGCATTAGGTTCTGAGAACCAAAAGAGGGAAGGAAGGGGAAGGGTAAGAAAGACTACTATGAGCAGAACATTCTTCAGTAAGGTAGAACTTGAGAGATACCTGCTCAACTTAGAAGAAGGGTAAAGGTAGCCATCTCCGTCTGTCTCCAAGGGAAGGTGTCAGCAGAGCACCCTAGTGGTTTTAAGTTCCTCAGGGGCGATGGTCATGTACTGAATGCATTTGTTTCCCCCTGTGCGGCTCAATGCCTGGTGCCTGAACCATGATTGAATGGGCCTCGGTCAGCACTCCTTCTGATGTCACTGTCCAGGGCTGGGGATTTAGCTCAGGGCTCAAGCACTTGCCTAGTAAGCATGAGTTTGTGAGTTCGATCCCTGGTACAAAAAAACAAAACAAAAACCCCATGAAATACTAATGTCACTGTCCCCAGGTCAGGTTAGCAGGAGGAAGCAGCTGACTTTGCCTACAGGGCAGTGGGGCCTCCTTGGAGGCTCAGAATCCAGCGATATTCCAGGAGGCATCCCCTGCACATTTCTCAGACCCAGTGGGCAGGCTGGTCAGGGAGGGACACCCCTTCCAGAGTCTGGGGAAGCTGGCTCTCTTCTTGGCTCTGATGCACTTGAACCCTTTATCCTCTTTGAGTTTCAGTTCGCCATCTGGTACAATGGGTATCATAACATTTGCTCTATACTTGCGATTGAGGAGGGAAGCATAAAAGAGGAAAGGATGTAAAAGCTCCCTGGAGGTCATTTGACATTTCTCTATCCGAAGCCTGTGCAGAGTGACTTGCTCACCAGCCCACACTCCACCTCCACGTCTCCAAGGTCATCTGGAGAAAGGACCTTGATCAAATTCACTTGTGGGTTCAGAATGGATGCTGCCCCCAGGAAACAACAGACAAGACTCTCACTGTGTTACACCTCCTACCAGAACTGGGGTCACTTTGGCACTGCAGCTGGCAGGGAGGGAGAGGATGTTTGGTCCAAATGCCCGAGCCCAGGGCACACTGTCCTGTGAACATGGTGCCAGGTTCTTATCTACACCTTTACCCGAGTCTCTTCTCACTATTGCAGAGGTTCTAGAGTCTGGGTCTTTTCTCCCCCTACACGATGGGGAAAGGAAGAAGAAAATGAAAAGGGGTTTGAATTTGCACTTAGAGTTTATTTTAGCCTTCCGCAAAGGGAAAAGGACTTCTCTACTGGGAGACACCGTGCTCTGCTCACTGCAAGGCCAGGCTCTCTTTCCCTGTGCCTATGACCTTTCTGTTGTACGCGGTTATGTGACCAAGTCTTAGGTACTGGGATGTGAGTGACTGGCCCCTAAAACTCTCCCAGTCTTGTTCCTTAGTAATCGGTTCTCTTTTTGGATGGCTCCATTGGCAACAGCCTCCACAGTGACTATGGAATCCCAGGAGGGATGGAGCTTTCCAAGCAGTTTTTAGGAAATAAACACCTATCAGAAGTCTCTGCACATCAGTAGAGCCCATAAGCCCTGCTGCTTCCAGGAAGACAGTGTTGATCTCACCACCCTCTCTATGACCTTTGTCTCTACCAAATACTACCTTACCTTGCTACACAGTCATTTCATGGGAATGCTCAGTAAGAATTAAGGGTTCACATACTTCTTTTCTATTTTACGCCATGCCTGCCTAAGTTCTGGCCCCAAAGAGACACTGAATCGTCACTGGGGTAAATCCTACTTTTCAACATACTAAGCAATCAGTAAAGAGTTCCTCCACCAGGAATGCCTGTTTCTTTTCCCTGCCTCTGAACTTCTAGTTACCTCACCCATGCCCTGCTCCCACCATTCCTCTGTAGGGTCTCTCTTGTGGCCAGAGGGATCTAACTTTCTTTCCTTCAAAGTCATAATACCTATGGTCACTTTTTGACGATTTGCTGACATAAGATTTCTGTTATTGTCTTGGCATTTGGCAATGTAACCATAAAATAATGATGCATTTAAGAGATGGGCAGGGGGAGAGGAGAACAAGAGACACTGAAAAGGAAGAGCTAAAGAGGTGGGAGAAAAACATAGAGCTCAGATGTCATGGAAACCAGAAAGAGAATATTCCAAGGGGGAGGTGATACCACATCATCTGCAGCAGACATGGTGGTTAAGTAAGGTAGAAACTACAAAAGAGGGTGCTAGCAGGGTGGAAACAAGACATGTGTAGGCGAGCCCAACAGCGTGGGCTGAGGAAGAAGTAGAGAGGAAGAAAATGGAGACAGTGAAAATAAACAAGAAGTTGGGGAGTAAGAAACAGAGCTGAGTGGCAGCTGGAGAAAACTGTGAGGTGATCAAAGGTTAGAAATATTTTGTTTGATGTAAGTGAGACTTACTGACAGGAAGGAGCCCCTGGAGGGGAAGAGGTTGAAGAAAAGTGAGGAGATGACCAACAGAGCAGAGTTCCTGAGCACCCTGAGCCCTCGTGGGGCCCTGCAGAAGAGACAGCTCATCCCTGCTTCCTCTCTAGGTGGTGGCTCCCTTGGTGTGAACCAACAGATGAGCCCCCAGCCAATGGCTTCTATGGTTTTCAGAAAAGGAGCAACTGCTGAGTGGCCCTGAGCCCACTTTTGGCATAGTTGGGCACTGTCTCACAGGCCTCCCCCCAGCCAGGAACTGATCTGCCATGTTTAGGTAGGAACATGGCAGGGCTGGTCTCGGTAGTCTCCATGCAGGCCCTTAGGAGTCTTTTACCTTCCCGGTTTAACCTCTTCAACACCTGGACCACAATACACTTTTCTCTGTTTTTCCAAAACCAGCAAACAGTTGATTTATTGCTGTTAATAGTGATCAGAACAGAATTCTTATAACCAGGTGTGGTGGCTCATGCCTTGTAATCCCAGCACTCAGGAGACTGAGGCAGGGAGATTGCCTTGAGTTTGAAGTCAGCCTGGGCTATCAATGCCAGCCTGAAATGCCAGACCCTGCCTCAAAAAACAAAAAGCAAGCAAACAAACAAAAAAATTAAAACAGAAATCTTCATTTTGAGAAGTCTGCTTGTTAAATTTTTAAAAAGAAAGGTTTGGCACACTTTTGCACACAAGTCCCCTGACCCCCACCACATCTTCAGCTTTTTAAATTTATTTATTTTGGGGGTTTGGGAGATAGGGTTTCATTATGCAGTTTAGGCTCCTCTCTAACTCATGCCCATCCTCCAGCCTCAGCCTCCTGAGTGCTGGGATTACAGGCATGCACTGCCACGCCCAGGTTTTATTTCCTAATTTGAGACAGGGTCTAAGTCACTAAGTTGCCCAGACTGGGTTTGAACCTGTGATCTTTCTGCCTCAGCCTCAGAGTACTGGCATTCCAGGCATCCCGTCCAGTTTGTCCCTTCTCAGGACGGGCCTGTGGCAGGATGGGCCAATGGCCCCAGGTTCTTCCTCTTGACTTGTCCCTTAGCTTGCTAAATTGTCCCACGAGCAGGACATTTGTTAGGACCCTACCAACCTGTTAGTCCATTGATCATCAGAACGGCCTGCAGAGCATTACTGATCTTCATGCCAGGAAAGCGAAGCTTCCAGAGGCGGGTGGTCACAGGGCTTACATTCAGCTGCAGTTGCACTTTGACCCCGTGGCCTCTCGGTGTCTGTCCTGACCGGGCTCTGCGGTCTGCTTGCTGCACCGAGGTGGGTGCGGCGGCTCTGTAATCCTCCCGGATTCTGGTCTCCTCCTCCCTCCTCTCCCCGCTCCCTCCTCCCTCTGCTTTCTCCTCTCCAGACCTAGCGGCTGCCACTTGCAAACCTCTCCCAGAGGGACTCTTCCTGACACTAAGCAGAAGGTATCAGGGTAGCCGGACGCCTCTTTAGACCCAAAGCGATCTCCTTACTTCTGCGCCCAGAAGGATCCCGGTGCTGTAATAAGAAAGGCTTGTTGTCCGCACCAGCCCGGAGCTGAGACCACTAGGCCATGCAGACGGGGAGCTATGGGCGTTTGTGTCCGCTACGGGGCGCTGTTGGGTCGCGGAGGCGGGCACAGGACGCGGGGCGGCGGTTTAAAGCCCGGGCGCAGGGTCGGGAACGCCCTGCCATCCCAAGGCCCTGCGGGGCAAGCGACGGAGAACCGGCAAGAGGACTTTTCATAACACGATTCTTTTTCAAACGTTCATAGACCGCAAAGTTATTAAGACAAGTCTTTTTGTTTTAAAGACACCAAAACAATTTCAAGAATTCTATCTGTGTCATCGTCCCATGAAAACATTACTTTTTATTTAATTTTTTCTCTGGTCTATTAGTGCATATTGGTTATACTGACTGGCGAGTTTCATTTGAGCAGATTTGAACATGCACGTAACTAATACTTAAATCTTTTCCCTCACATCCTCCTTTTCCAATTTCCCTGCTAGGTTAACATTTTAGGGAAGGAATTTGATGTGCATGGTGCATTCTGATCATAGTTACCCTAACATTTTATTATAATACGTCCTAGGTACTTAGGAGTACTAGGGTGAGTCACACTGGGTGTCCAAACTCAAGAACCTCTTAGGGAGCGGCAGAGTTAAGCCTGGTAGGTGAGGAAGGGGCTTTGAGGAGGAGAGTGGATGAGGGGCAGGGACCCCTGGCCCACGGATCCTTGCAGGAAGGATCTGCCAGCCTGCATCACGTTTTTGTTCCAACAGAACCTGTGTCACATCAGTGACAAAGGGCACTGATTCCTGCCTGCATGGCAAGCACAAGGTCAGGAGTTCGATCCTCAGTACCAAAACAAAACAAAGACAAACAAAACAGAAGTGGAAATGGGTTAGCCAGACGTCCAGAATATGCTAGAGACAGATGACCTAGTCTGAACACTGGGACTGATCATTCTGCTAATGGATAAAATATCCACAGGCAGCCTACAGCAGCAGCTGTTATACTTGGTTCAGGTATCATCAAACTGTGTGCTGGAAATACATCAATACATCGACTGGTACAGGGAGAGAAGGAACAAGAATAAAGAAGTTGAAGAACAATAAATCTTTTTGGTTGTAAAAATTCATTTTGTTTTGTCTTGTTTTAAAGATTTGTATCATTGAAACAATTTAAGAATTCTATCAATATTATTGTGCCTCTTAGAATTATATCATTATAGCTAATACTATGTATTATTATGAGAAATATTATATTGGGATGAGGTCAGTTTAATTTGGAATGAAAAAATCCCAGACTTTAAATTTACAATTTTTTTTTTTTTTTGTACCAGGGATCAAACTCACAACCTTGTGCTTGCCAGGCAGGCACTTACACCACTGAGCTAAATCCCTGGCCAGAATTTTTTTTTTTTTAAGCTTTTTTTGAGACTGGTTTTTGCTGTGTAGCCTAGGCTGGCCTTGAACTCACTAAGTAGCCCAGGTTGACCTTGGAGTCATAGCGATCCTCCTGCCTCAGCCCCCTGAGTGCTGGAGTGACAGGTGTGCACCACCATACTGAAATGTAATTGAGGTTATCATCAGTGAACTAGCAGGTATAAGATTTGGATCTAGCCAGGCATAGTGGCTTACACCTGTCATCTCAGCACTAAGGGGGCTGAGGCAGGCAAATCACTGTGAGTTAAGGGGAACATGGACTACATAGCAAGACTTGTCTGAGTAAAAAAAAAAAAAAAATTTAAGTCTAGACTTCTAATTAGTGGGGTGGGGGCCCCTTTGTTGTTTTGCAATTTGGTTAACTTTTCCATGTCTCAGACTCCTCGTTTAATAGAGAAATTTATTAGCAATAGAGACATAGTCAAGGGCTGGGGATTTAGCTCAGTGGCTTAAGTGCCTGCCTGGCAAATGCAAGGTCCTGAGTTCAATCCCTGGTACCAAAAAAAAAAAAAAAAAGAGAGAGAGAGAGAGATAGATAATCAAAATGGATCTTTCAGATCCTGAGGAGTATAACAAGTAAGTGAGCCCAGTTTTGTTGCATTCAAATGCCTCCTTGGTGCTACCTTGGGTCTCATGTGGCTCTCAGGACCTGCAGGTCTTGTGAGGTTGGACAAAAAGGATAGGACCCTGTAACATGCAAGACTCCCGTCATCATCTCGTCTTCTGTACGTAATGGCCCAGGGCCACTAGGGAGTCCAACAGTTCCATTCTTATTGTGATCATTGCTACCACTGCATTTCTATAGCACTTTTTGACTGGGCCAGTTATCTGTTATTTGCTGTGTGCTACACTGACTTATATTTCTTTTCTTTTCTTTTTTTAGTACCAGGGATTGAACTCACGACCTCAAGCTTGCCAGGCAGGTGCTTATGCCACTGAGCTAAATCCCCGACACTGACTTATATTTCTGCAATGGTTATATGAGATTAGTGTCTAAAATATTCTCAGGGCCACTCACCAAATACAGTACTATAGCCTTCTCACTTCTGCAGGTGGTGGACCATCGGAGCCCTCTTGTGGTTGGCAGAGAGGGATCACATGACTGGTTCTACTTAACAACTATTGAGCAGCAGAGACACTTTGCACTTCCAGGAGGACTATTAATTGCCTGTGCAAGACCCTCCCAACATCATTTTGCTCCCTACCTATCACCAGCTGGGTTCTTTTCAGGTATCTTGGACATAGCAGCAAGAATGGTGCTGAGGTAGAGTGAACTCCCCACTCACCTTCTATGTATGAAAAAAACTTTTGCTATTTCAGTATCTTGGCATTTGGGGATTGCTTGGTATAGGAACATGTTTGTATTATTCACTGTGACACATTACCAGACAGCCACAATTTAAAGGAGAGGGGTTTTTTTGGTTTGCTTGTTTGTCTGTTTATAGTTTTTAGTGGGTTCAGTCCATGGTTGGCTGGTTTCAAGGCATAAATGGCATGATAAAAGGCATGGCAGAAGAAAGCCACTCACCTTACAATGGTCAGGAAGCAGGGAGTACCCAGGGACAGGAATATATTCTTCCAGGTCACCTCCAGTGATCTACCTCCTAACAGCACATGGAGCCACAAACTCATCAATGGATTAATCTACTGGTAAGCACAGTGCCCCACAATCCAGTCTTCTTCCAAAAGCCCAACCTCGGTACACATGAGACTTTGGGGGACATTTTCCATCTGAACTGTAACAGCGACCTAGTCAATTTGACTAATGTAGGGTCAGTCTGACTAATAAACAACTTACCAAATTAATCTACTTATTTTACTGATTGGAATAGGAATTATCCAAAATCTATCTATCATCCCTAGAGCATCTGCCCCACCATCTTATACACAGGAGTTACTTAGTAAAGATTCTTGGCTTGATACATGTATATAAAAGTCCCAAGAAACTGTACAACACTGGAGCCAAAGAAGAGTATACATGGTGTTATTTACTATATGCCATCTCTTTCCTGAATCCATCTGTTATCTCCATGGGGTCTACTTTTGACTCCTTGCAGGTGTAAATTTTGCCTGGCTTCTGAGTCACCAGAGAAGAGTTCAGAGCAGAGATGGGACAGAGATAAACCATGGCAGGCCAGGAAAAAGCCAGCAACAGGATGGTGGACCTGGGGTGAAGTGAGGAGCTGTTTGGGAATGAGGTGGCAGCTGGGCTGGCAGAGCTCTGGAAGGCTTTTGTGTCATTGTGCCACCACACATTCTATCCTGCAGCCTAGGTGGCTAAATTCTGCTCAGTGGAGCATGTGAGGAATGTATGATAGCCCCTGTCCATGCAGACCTTGCTGAAGCCCATTAACATTCTATAAATGGCCACAAAGAGCAGAGCAGTGGGGACATGGATATTATTAACACCTCAGCCTAGGGCTCTGGCCCCCCTTTTCTGCTGCCTTTAGTCAAGCTAAACAATGTCTGCAGACTGTTTCATTTTTGATCAGAGCATCAGACTTGGAGCATCTATCTAATACCCTCTTTTGAGATGAGTCTGTAGGGAAAAGTTACAGAAGAGAAAAATATCCAGCAGCCACAAAGTAGCTTTTTTAAAGTATTAACTCCAGTTGTGCTAGATGCATGCTGGAAGGTGCAGTGTTTCTCCAGAAACACTTTAAACGCATGACAAACCCTCAGAGGCCTCAAATATCCATTTCCAATCTATTGCACCTCCTCTTAGACACCTGCTGTCTTTTTTGTCCCAGAAGAGTCACCATGGCCATTCCTGCCTGAGAGTTGAGCCCTGTATTCTCTGTGGTGCCAATGCCCTTCCCTTCCTTTTCCAACTCAGAGGCTCTTGAAGGTGATGCCTTCCTAGACTCCCAGAGCAAGGAATGGTCCCCTCCCTAGATCTGTGACACTGATGGCTCTGCTCTAGAGATGATGGTTTCTCTATCGCTCCTTTTCCCGTGAGCGACAATTTGATTCTAACTTGCTATGTAGCTCAGGCTGGCCTTGAACATTTGGTAATCATTTTGCTTTGGTAATCATTTAGCAGTGAGATTACAGGTATGTGCCACCGACCCAGCTATTTTAAAAGAAGTACTCTAGACAAAAAAGTTAATACTACATCAAGTATGAAGTAAAAGACGGATAATAGGGAAAGAGAAGGAAAAAAGTTACTATGGTCTGTTTCTTCTGTCAGTTTGTAGTTTCACTCCAGTGTGGTTGTGGTGGCAGGATTTCCATTTCTTTGGTTACTGTTAGTTTCAGTATGCTCTATCTTGAATAAAAAAATAAATTCCTAGACTAGGAAAACCTATGAAGATAGACAGTAGCTCAGTGTTTACCTACATTTAGTGGAGAGGAGTTAGGAGATGAGAGCTAGTGGATATTTTGCTTTGGGATAACAAAAATGATCTAAATTTGATTGTGGTCATGGCTGTACAACTCTTTCAATATGCTAAAATCTAGTGAGTCATATATTGTAAGTTTGTCAATTGCAATGTATGCAAATTTTTGTTCAATAAAGCTGCTAGATAAAAAAATAAAATGAGAAGGTCCCCATCTTGAACTTTATTATGTTTCTACATCCTGTTTCTTACTCTCCTCTCCCCTCTCTCATAGATAGTAACCAGACCATTGTTGGAAGTCCGAGAGCAGTTTATTCAGTACATACACAAGTTACTGTGCTGTCCCTGAGTGTCACATAACAAGAGAAGGTTGAAGCAGGTCCTCATTACTGATTGAACTTTCCATTCTTTGCTTTGTCTCTGCACAGGCTTGTTTTCTTTTCACATGAAAACTTTACACTTGTGGCCAAGTTTAAGAGTAGGAAGATGAGCAATTTACTTAGAAATAAGAGTGTAATAAAGGCAGGAAAATAGCATGTCTGCATGCAGATTACCAGCATCCCCTGCCTGCCTCTGCCAACTCAGTATGGGGGATGAAACCCCAAGGCCTTCAAACTGAGCTACATCTTGTCATTTTAAATATTTTGTTTTGAGACAAGATCTCTTAACTTGCTAAATTGCCCAGAATAGGCTTGAACTTGCAGTCAACCTGTTTCAGCCTCCCAGAGTGCTGGAATGGCAGGCATTTGCCACAACATGTGGTCTCCCTCTCCGTTTCCTCTCACCCTCTCTCTATAAATGGGGTTTTCCTATATTTTAGGCTGGTCTTGAATTCATGGTGATCTTTCTAGCTCAGCCTCCCTAGTGTGAATGCTGGGACTACAGGCATGTATCACCATGGCTGGTTTTCTCTCCATTTTTAAGTAAGAATTCATTCAATGCAAAGCAGGCATTTTGTCTGACACCTTTTTGTACACCGAATCCTGACAGACTTGTAATAGAAAGGAGACTGATGTTGGCCACCTCTGAGACCTGGTCTGTTTCCATGGCGGAAGAGTTTGCTGAGGCAGATGCTACCTTCCTAATCCTTACCCAGGGTGCAACAGTGTTGGAAGTCTGGAAGTCACCTGCTTTGAGGTAGTAACTGAAATGGCAGAGGTCGTATTTAATATATTTGGAGTCTTGCTAGGGTGGGGAGTGGAAATAGGATATGCCGGAGGTTCAGTGTGTCCTTCATTGTAAACTTTTCTGTTTAAATACACTAAAGAGAAGGGATTTAGGTAAATGTTTTTCAATCCCATGTGTTTCTGTTTGCACGAAGGCTTGACCCACCCAAGTGAGTTATGCCCTGGGAAGGGGAAAATAAGTGTAATTAGAATTGAATAGTGGCGCCAGGGGTGGTGATGCACTCCCAGCTTGAGGCTGAGGCAGGAGGATCAAGGGGAGCTCAAGGCAACCTGAACTACATGAGACCTTGTCTCAAAAAATAAAAGTGGAACTGAGTAGCAAGAGAGAAAAATTCCAGCGATCAAAGAAATGCAAATGAAACAGCAATGCTGTATCCCCGCTTGTGCTTCGTCAAACTGATTATTTTAAAATGCCACACCTCCAGTTGGTGGGAGTGGCCACGAGAGCCACACATGTGAAAGATCACAGCTGTCCCCAAGACTGCATTTTGCATCATCTTTACCCAGCTGCCTGAAGCACTGGGTCGGCTCCAAAAAATACATACTTGTAAGCCCTGGGGGAACGACTGCAGGCATCAACTTTTTGGGTTCCTCTGGGCTACAGGATTTGCCTCAATGGGCTTGGGACTCTTCTGATCATTTGAGGGACTTGTGTGGTGCACCTGACGTCGTATTGTTATAGGGGACCAACTCGCCTTTAGGCCTTTTAAAGCCATAGGCAAGGACAATCTTTTTCTATTACTTTAAAATTTTGATTTATACTAATCAAACCCGCCAGAAAAAACACTCAGGTCACAGCGACCCCCACAAACTCTCTCATTTGACTTGGTGAGGGTGGCATGTCTACTCTTCCCAATCGCACAGTCCGGCTCCAGGTCCCTTTTCCCCACGCGGTCCCCATCACCCCGGTTCCCAGTCCCCAGCGCGGTCCCACCCCTCTCTTCGTCGCCTTCCCAATCGCAGCTCCCCGCGACGGCCCAGGCTCGTCCTACAAGACTGGCTGCCGGCGAGAGTTGAAAGATTGCGGAGGAAATTAGCGCGGACACAGCCCCTGCCTGCAGCCGGGCGCGCCCCGCTTTCCCGCGGTCAGCTCGCGGGTCCCAGTTGAGCGCCCCTAGGTGGCGCAGCCGAGGTCCGGAGTAGATCGCGGGAGTCACTCGGTGAAAAACAAACAAGCCACACAAGGAGAGCAGGGCCAGGGCTTCAACCAACCTTCCGCTTGTCAACAGGTTCTCGCAGCCGCCGAAGTCCCGGACACAATCCTGCGGGGAGAATGTCCAACCCGAAAAGAAGAGCGCTGTAATCGCGTTTAAAACTCCCGAGGCCGGCTCTCTCCTCCCTGAGCCCCTCCCCCACCGCGGGCGCCGAGCGTCCCGGGACAGTGACGGACAGGCCGGGACTCCGCAGGCCGCGCCAGCTCGCACTCCCCGGGGCTGGACTCCGGGAGGCTCGGAGTTTTCGGACGCAACGCGGCCCCCGCTGCTTGTGTGTCCCTGGCTCTACACGACCGATCTGGTCCCGGCGCCCACGCGTCCGCGGGTGGAGATCACGGCGAATACCCGCCCCCTCGCGCTCCTCCTCGGGTCCCGGCGCGGGGTCCCCGCCCGGCTCCCCGGACCGCTGCTGCAACCAGGGCAGGCCGGCCCCGCTCTCTGCCCTTTCCTCCACGCTTCACTTTTCCCGTATTGCTCCCCCAACCGGTAAAACTTTCTATTTCCCCAAACACTGGCGCGCGCGCGCGTGCGCGTGCACACACACACACACACACACACACACACACACACACACACCACACTGACGTCCTTTGCGCATTTCCTGCACTGAAGGGAGGGAGGCTCGATCGCACACCGACTGAGGCGCGGAGACTGCGGGGACAGCGGGCTGGCCGGCGGCGAGCGAGCGGCCGCCGAGAGCCGGGACGCGGGGAGCGCGGCGGGCGGCGCCGGCGCCGGGAGGTGGGGCCGCCGAGTCGCCGTCCCGGCCCCGCCGCCGCGCTGCGCACCGCCCCGAGCCGGCCTGCGCCCCAAGCCCGCGCGGATGTGAGGTTCCGGGCTCCTGGCGCCTCGGGATCGCCGGCTGCGGCGCAACGCTGCTGCGCCCCGGGGGCAGCGGCGGCCCGGCTGGCGGTGCGGCTGTGATTTTGAAACCTTTGGCTCCGCAGAGGACCATTTCCTCTCGACATGCATCCCTCAGGGTAGACTGCACATCCCTCCGCCCGCCCCCCGCCCAGCGCGGTCAGCGGCAGGCGCTGGGTGGGCGAAGAGGATCCGGATTGAGATCTGCGCCCCCGACTCTCGTCCCCGCCCCGTCCCGCTACCCCCTCCCCCTCCCGGAGTCGAAATTTCCCGGGGATTATGTTTCGGAAAGGTAGGTAAGCGCCGGGCGCAGCGCCCGCTCTCCGCACGGGGACCGAGAGCCCGCGAGGCGGCGAGGCAGCCCCCGGCCGGCGGCGGGGCCGACGCGCGTCCCCTCCCCAGGAGGTGCCCGGCGCTGGGGGGAGAGAGCGCTCCAAACGCGGACGTCTCCCTGCTCTCCCCCCCCTGCTTTCCGTTAGGAATCCGGCAAGGAAATACATGCGCTCGCTGAGGATCGCCGGCGCCGGGGCGCAGCGCCACAAGGTGTAGAGAGCGACGGGGTGGGGAGAGAGGGGACCCAGGAGTCCCCGTGGCTCGAGCGCCCGCCGTCGGCTCTGCATTCCTGCCCGTGGGGCAGACGGAGTGACCCGGCCCCCGCTCCCCGCCCCGACCATGGTAGTGTTCAATGGCCTTCTTAAGATCAAAATCTGCGAGGCCGTGAGCTTGAAGCCCACAGCCTGGTCGCTGCGCCATGCGGTGGGACCCCGGCCGCAGACTTTTCTCCTCGACCCCTACATCGCGCTCAACGTGGACGACTCGCGCATCGGCCAAACGGCCACCAAGCAGAAGACCAACAGCCCGGCCTGGCACGACGAGTTCGTCACCGATGTGTGCAATGGTCGCAAGATCGAGCTGGCCGTCTTTCACGATGCTCCCATCGGCTACGATGACTTCGTGGCCAACTGTACCATCCAGTTCGAGGAGCTGCTGCAGAACGGGAGCCGCCACTTCGAGGACTGGGTGAGTCTGGCCCCTCCCGGCCCGGAGGACTGGCTATGGGGCACCGGGTGAAGACTCGCTGTGCTGCCTCGGCATTGGGCATGGGCCGTCGCAACTGGGGTGTGTGCGTGTGTGTGTGTGTGTGTAAGAAACATTTCACTAGGTAGGTGGGGAAAGATAGGCATTAGGGCGGGGAAGCTGGTATGGCCCTCTGCCCTCTCTTGCTCCCTTGACAGCGGGTGCTGCAGGCGTTCCCAAGCTGGCAGAGCCGCGGGCCGTGGATGCTGAAAGCAGGCTAGGGACCTGGCGCCTTCCACAGGCGCGTGGTGGGCCGGCTGCAAGTGACGGTGTGTGTGTGGGTCCCTCCGTCCTTGGAGAGGCACGTGGGAGCTCAGATTGAAGGTTTCTTCCGCGTCTTGGCTTTGTCCTGTGTAGCTGAATGTGGAGTTGCTTTTTCTCTTAGGCAGGAAGCTTGTTTGTTTCTATTCATTTGCAAGGTAGTTAGCTCATCTTCTGACAGAGGGAGAGAAAATGTGTTCTTTCTCAGGATGTCCTCTCTTAGGTCCTGGAAATATCAGTCCAGCTCATTTTGCCCAATCCATTGCCCATCCACCCTGAACTGTTGGGTATTTTTAAAATGATTCTACTTACTGGGTATCAGGGAATCAGTGCTTCGAATCTTAAAGTTACATTGTTTTCCTGTTTTAATTATCAAGATAATATGGGATGAAATACTGTTTTTGAGATTAAGTTAATCAGTAATTGATTATATTATCAAATGTCGGGGACTTGGAAATAGGCCTTGTCAGCATACTGTTAAACAAGTACTGTACATTCAACCTTGGCACTTGGACAAGCAGAGAGAAGAAGCCTTTATTTTGTTTTGTTTTGCTTTTTTAAAATCTCTTCTTGCATGGAAGGTGTTGCATGAGGAAACCTGTATTTTCAGGTTTGTTATGTGTTCCTCCCAGAGCTGGTGCTGCTATGGGTGAATATGTTCACGATTCTTCCATCTGCACAGGAGAGAGACCTGCATCTCATGAAAAGATGTAGAGGAATCACTTTCTGCTGAAAACTGGATAACTTCATGAATATCCTATGGGGTTAGAGGTTGCATATGCACCCCCTTGGCATATTGCCTTGCATATTTTTTTGAAGGACCTGGAGTTTTCAGGGGGGGAAAGAAGGAAAAAGATCTCTTTTATGCTTATGGCTGTGATGTAGCCTGACTGAAACCATGGTTACAGGGCTGAGGGGAAGTTCCAATAACCCACACCAGTATAGCCCTAGGAGATTTGTGGTTTCCACTTTGGAAAGCAGGCAAACCTTCATGACTTCCCAGAGAACCCAGTGGCGATCCACTATACATCACTGATGCCCTCTCTTCCCAGTTCCCACTCATTCCCTGTTTCTTCTCTGCATATGGCCATTATTTCTTTGACTTCTGTAAGCAGTGAATGTCCTAGGCTAGGGGGAGCTGGAATAACTAATTTCGGAACTGGACTTCAACACTAAAAACCTGTAATCTAGAAGTTGTTTTTGAGGAAGAGAAAACTCGCCTGTGGTATCAAGGAGATGGGGCCTTCCGAATGGTCTGCAGACAGAATGGGCAGTGGCAGAGAGTGGGGAGATAGACACGGCAGGGCTGTGTTTTACCACAGGTGTCAGTTGCGTGGAGTGTGTCTGAGTGGCTCTGGTGACACTAAGTTGGGGTCCACCACAAACTCTGGATACATCAGGGTACCACCCGCTCCCTGTAGGACTTCAAGCTGAGCATGCATATGGGGTTATCTTGCTTGGTTATCATTCTCTTAAGGTTTTCAGCTTCATGCTGGGTTTTGGCCCCAGACCAGATTGTCTGATGCACAGGCCAGTGTCATAACAGGGACACTGAGTCTCAGAGAAACTCTATGAGTACTCAAGATCACATGGCCAGAAAAGGTGGGTTGGAAGTTGTGGGGGGGGTCTCACCTCTGGTTGCCTGTTGCTTGCCCAGTGGGGAATAGCCCATCTGGGCTCCCAGGCTGTTTGGTCTCCCTGCAGATCTATGTGCTATGTCCCTGACATTTTTTATTGTGTGTGGTAACTTAAAGTGCTTTTAAAATCACTGTCTCTTTTGCCTTATAGCAAGTGTGAATTAGGTATGACAGGTATTGGACAGATTAAAAAAAGCCTGAGTCAGAGAAAAGCCCAAAGTCATAGGATGAATCAAGTCATAGAGCATGTTCTGACAGCTCATCTTGGGGTGTTTTCACTACAAGGTGCTATAGTTACTCTTGGTCCCCTCGCCTGAACCTGGGCATGCATCGGTAATGTGACTGGCCTTGGGAATGGACACAGTTACAAGTGGGTTGACTCAGGGTCGCACCTTTGGGTAGAATTTCCTGGGCTCAGGCCTCTGTGAGAGATGCACCCTCTCTCTAGTGGGACTAGAAGTCTGGCCTGAAGGAGATGGGGAGAATGCCAAGGAGCAGCAGAGCATCCCATCCAGCCTTACTTTGAGTTAATGTGTATTCATCAAGGACTTGTTTTGTACTCAGATCCCGCTAGGGAGGCTTAGCATTGCAGCTAATCTAGAGGTAAATAGGCCACAGGTTACTGTCACAGGGCTTGTGTTTCACTAAGGAAAGGATGCAAAGTGCATA
Source organism: Hydrochoerus hydrochaeris (assembly GCA_004027455.1). Classification (NCBI taxonomy): domain Eukaryota; kingdom Metazoa; phylum Chordata; class Mammalia; order Rodentia; family Hydrochaeridae; genus Hydrochoerus; species Hydrochoerus hydrochaeris. Next base: position 77,409 of record PVLA01003354.1, read on the forward strand.
CATACAGACACTTAAGTGGCAATTAAGTTCCAAATGAGTGGTATCATAAGTAGGTTAAAAGAAGTTAAAAAAAAAAAGACCATGGCTAGGAGAGCTGGAAAAATCAGGAGGTTCCTGGAAGGAGGCATGAACTGGGCATAAAAAGGTGGGAAATATTTAAAGAAGTATCTGCCAGAGCAGACTGTGTGGCTTCGGGGCACCACTGGAGTAAAGGCAGAGAGTGGCTGTGAGCAGGGTTGGAGGAATAGATGAGCAGGGTGGAAACTGCGGGTACCTGTTAGAGAGGCCTGGACAGGACAAGATCTCCCAAATCTAAGACTTGTATCGGAGTACTGCCTGTGCAGTAATGATTTAATATTTTAAAAAAATCGATTCTTTTGTTTTCCACTTAGTCTTTTCGTAAGCCCTACTATTCATCATAGAATCACAGGTTTGGATTTTGTAGTGAATGATTTTTTTTCTTTGTTCACGTTAAACTAAGTATGGTTCTAAAATAAAAAGAAAATAAATTCATCCCAGGTGATTTGGAGTCACAGTTTGTATCACTAGATGGAGTAGGAGAAAGTTTGGAAAACCGAGGCGGATTTGAAAATGTTTTAAAGCCAGGCTGAGGCAATTATTTTTTAGATAATGAGGACATATTTTAAATGTGATGATGAAGGGGGTTGCCTTAGAGAGAGTGCTATAAGGAGAAGGAAAGATTTTGCTTGTGCTTGAAGCAGAATCCATTGTGGCTCTGGCTAGTTTTTTTTTGAGAATTAGAAATAATGGTATTCAGATTTCAGTGTGCATAAGTATCAATAAAAGAATCAGTAGGGGAGGGTGGTAAAAGTATAGTTCCTCAGCCGGGTGTGATGGCATGTGTCAGTAATCTTGGCACTGTGGGAGGCTGAGGCAAGAGGATCACAACTTCGAGCCCAGCCCAGCTTGGGCAGTTCAGCAACTCATCAGGATCCCCTCTCAAAAGTTAAAAAGAGGCTGGAGGTGTAACTCATTGTGAAGGCCCTGAGTTCAATCTATTACCAGAAGAAAAAAAAAGTTTAGGTCTTTAGCTCTACCTTCAGAGATGTTGATTCTGTGGTTTGAGATAGATTCTGGGAATCTGCATTTTTAGTGAGACATCCTTGGGATTTTGACCAGACCAGGCTTCCTTTGAGAAACCTCTGATTGAGGCAAACACCAGGCAGTTATTGGAAAAGCTTCTATAACAGAAATGTCTTGAAATTCCATGGGAGAACTTTATTTTATTTTTTCACTTTTTTTGTGCTTCTGAGGATTAAACTGAGAGCCTTTGGACCTCAGGAGCTACATTCCCCAGCCTTTTCTTAGATTTTTGAGACAGGGTCTTGCAAAGTCATTAAATTGCTCAGGCTGGCTTCAAATATATAATCCTCCTGCCTCAGTTTCCCGGAGTATTGCAAGTGTAGGTGTGGGCCACCCCACTGGATTATAATGCTTAAAGCAAGATTCAGATAGATAACTGTGGAAACTAGAAGTACTGTGTTGGGGTTCATGTCCCAGGGACTGAAAGAATGGTGGAGGGGGTGGCATTTGCTTGTGGAACGAGGGAGGGGGCTTCTTCACACTCTGGATTCCCCTTTGTTCTAATGTCCATCCCTAAAGGCATCTGTGGATTGTGTCACCGTGTGTGTCCTGTAGAAGAGGTGCTCATTTTGTTTTTTAGTACTGAGGAATGAATGTGGGGCCTTCGCTCTGAGCTACATCTCCAACCCTGTTTAGTTTCTATCCGTTAATTTATTTATTTTTGAGACAGGGTCTCACAGAGTCCCTAAGTTCCCCAGGCTGGGTGCAAACTCAGAAGCCTTGCATTCCCAGAGTGCTGGCATTACAGGCATGTGCCACCACACCTGTGAAGAAGTGCTGGTAATACAGTGGGAATGACCAGAAGTTGTCCTTAGGAGGTAGTTCGCCAGAACAGTTAGAGCGTAGCCGTGGAATCAGATAGCTTGGCTCTGAATGCCACCTCTACCACTTACCTCTTTTGTGACCTTTAGTGAGCCGCTTAACCCTTCTAAATTTCCTCTGTAGAATGTGAGTGGTGGGCTACCTGCCTGTATCTGTTGGTTCTGGGGACCAAGTGAGTGCATGGAGCCAAGGCTGGCTCTTAGTAACTGCTCAGGGAATGTTTACAGTTGCCAGTATTATCCCCCTACACCTAGCATGGGGCCGGCCTGAGAGAGGGCTTTTTACCCAGCTAATTTAATCAGCTGCAATTATTTACAGGCTGCGAAGAAGTCAGATTTTCATCGACCTCAGGATATTTCTCTTGAGTGTGGCAGCTTCATTGGCAGGGGACAGAATGCTACACGTGCTTCTGTTCCATGTTTGCCAAGTAGCCTGTCAGAGAGGCTTCCCTAAGTTCCCTGTATCTGTGCTGACTCTGTCGGTGAGGTGGGCCTCTACCTAAGTGAGATAGGCGGCCTGGCATGTGGCCCCCCGGAATCACTTGGGGGAGATTCACACACCACCGCTGCTCCTAGCTTTTCTGATTCTCAAGACCCTTGGTAGAGCCTGGGCTCATGGGCTGTGGATGAATAGGCCTTCTCCCGAGACTCCTCCTAAGCTCTTGAATCTCCCCTCCCCACCCAGGGCATTTCTCTGACTTCCCACAGGACCTCTGGACATATCTAGCATTATTTAAACACAGTGAAATTGGAAGACTCTGCACAGGGAGTGTGGGAAGATTGGGAACAATCCATCTTCAACTCCTTTGTGGGCACCTATTCCTTATGTTTGTCTTCTAGCAGCGGAGATTCCATGGGTTGCGATCCTTTCTCTACTCCTATAATACTTACCATCTCATTCTGTATTGCTCCCCTTGGAACATGTATGTCATTACCAGCTACCTTAATGGTTAGGTTTTGGCTCAGTGCTGTCATAAGGATTCTGACTATGACCCTAGAGTTAAGTCCTGAAATAAACCCAGGCCTCATGGGCAGTTAAGACTTGTCTGTATGTCCTCTCTCTCCTCTTGGTATATTTGACACCAAGCTAAGTTAGTGAATATTTGAGGCCCTCAGTTTTGTAGCTCCTTAGTGGATTCTTGTCTCTGAGGCCAGTGTGTTCTAATTATAGAACCACTTAATGGTTGTGGGACTGAGGCCCTTCAAGTCTTTCTTTATCTGCAAAATGGGAATCTAATAGTTCTTGCCTCTTAGGGTTGTTGTGACAGTTAAGTAAGAAACCTATGTAGATAGAGCTCTTATGTAAATCTGTGTAAAGGTTTGGGCATAATACTTTCAGCAGTTTTTGTTTTTTTTTTGTACTGGGGATTGAACTCATGACATGCAGTTGCAAGACAGGTGCTTATGCTGCGGAGCTAAATCCTGGACCCCAATTCAGCAATTTTATTAACATTTGAAGGGCTATAATGTGCAGTGTAGGTTCATAGATTTAGAATCTTTTTTTTAAATTTTTTATTTTTATTGGTACCGGGGGTCGAACTCACGACCATGCACTTCCAAGGCAGGCGCTTATGCCACTGAGCTAAATCCCCAGCCCTAGATTTAGAATCTTAAATTGAATTAATGTGGTACAGTGAAAGATATTTTTCTCCTGGATTTGTGAATGTATTAATATGAAAAGTCTTGCACAGTTCTATTAGTCAGTTTTTCCATTGCAGGGAAAAAATACCTGACATGTACAACTAAAAGGAGAAACAGTTTATTTTGGCTCATGGTCTCTGAGGTTTCAGTTCGTGGTCAGCTGCTCCAAGGCAGAAGTGGCGATGGCAGAGCAAGGAAGGCAAGAGACAGAGAGGGAGAGGACATTTATCCAGTGACCCAGCTCCAACCAGGCCACCTGGTAACAACACATTCAGTGTAAGCTCATCAGTGGATTAACCCACTAGTGATTTTAGCACTCCATGATCCATTGAACACGGAACCTTTTGGAGGACACTTAATTTTTTTATACTGAGGATTGAACCCAAGGCCTTTACAAAGAAATTCCCTGCCCATTTCTAATTAAAAAGAAAAATTAAAAAAAAAATTTTTGAGACATGCCTGGTATGGTGACACACACCTGGAATCTCAGCACTCAGTAGACTGAAGTAGGTGGATCACTGCAAGTTTAAGGCCAGTCTAGACTATATAGTGAGTTCAAGGCCAGCGTGAACTACATAGCAAGACCCTCTCTCAAAAAAGTTGGTTTGGGAGATACTTAAGATCTAAATTATAACAAGAGTCTAAAAATAAATTTAATTTATTACATTTAATTTATTATATTTAACAAATTAGTTTTCTTTCTTTCTTTCTTTCTTTCTTTCTTTCTTTCTTTCTTTCTTTCTTTCTTTTTTTCTGTAGGATCTTCCTATGTAGTCTAACCTGGTCTCAACACTGCAGTCTTCTTACTCCAGCCTCCCAAGTGCAGGTGTTAAACATGTGTACCATCACACCTGGCAACAAACTGTATTTTTCATAATAATTTAATTACTTGAAATGAGATTGTTTTGAAGATCTTGGAGTTGTGACCATTATGGATAAAAGTTAATTATTTATCAAAACATGTAAGTAACTGGAAATAGGAATATGTAGGAAATAGTGTTTTTGGTTTTACTGTACTAATTTCACCCAGTGTCATGGACTTAAATACATTTTCAATACTGTTAATTAAATTAATTAATTAATTATTTTATTGGTACCAGGGATCGATCGAACTCACGACTGCGCGCTTGCAAGGCAGGCGCTTATGCCACTGAGCTAAATCACCAGCCCCTGTTAATTTTAAATTTTAAATTCTATCCCGCAGCCACCATTGAACTCCTGAACTCATATGTGGGCCTCCCTTATCATCACTGTTTAACTGTAAAAAGGGCTCCTGCAACTCAGTATCAATATCATATCTTTCCTTTCCTTCTCCTCAATCTAAGCTGATCTTTCCTAGACCCAAAAATGGCAGCTCCATCCTTCCAGTGCCCCCGGCCGGTAGTACTGAGGCGTCAGTGCTGATGCTTGTTCCTCTCACCCACCTTCTTCCAGTCTTTTAGCAACATCTTCTGTGTCTGCCTTTGGAACAGGTTGCACATGCAATCATATTTTCCATATCCCTGGAAAATTCACTATCACTGTCAACTCCTTCCTGGTTATCTCAGCAGCCTCTAATCGCTTCTACCTTGCCCAGCTTTCTCAGAAAATTCCTCGGGAGAAAAACTCCAAGTCCTTACCATAAACTATAGGACCAACCTGGTTAGGTCTCCTGGTCTGACCTCTCTGACTCTGTCACCTACTGCTTTTCCTGGCTGACCTCAGGATTCCTCTTACCCATCCTTCCTCTTCTGTTCAGCCCCAATCCTTAGGCTTTCCTAACTCATCTTTCTAAGAATATTGCTTCCCCCGATAGCCTCATGACTTCAGACTTTATTCAGACATTACTTTTTCAGTAAGGTGTTTTCAGGTAATCCCGTCAACAACTGTCCGACTCCTATCCTCCTGGACATTTCATATGCTCCTTTCTACCACCCCCCTTTTCTCTGCTGGGGATCGAACTCATGACCTTGCATTTGCCAAGCAAGCACTTACACCACTGAGCTAAACCCCCAGCCCTTCTACCCCCTTCTTATCTCTTATCACTGTCTTACACTACACCTAATTCTCATTCATCTTTATTGTCTGTCTTTAACACCAGAATGTAAGTTCTATAAATGTAAAGGTTTTTGTTCACTGCTATATTCTTGGCATCTACAACAGTGCCACGCATATTGTTGAATGAATGAGTGAATTTAATTAAACAAATGTACATTTTCCCAGCACTTACTGTGGTCAGGCATGATGGGAGATATTGGGGGCTTGGGACAATAAAGTTGGGTATGGCATGGTTCCTTGCCTTAGAGGTGCCTGAGAGCAGGACACCTGAGGGAGCAGACCAACCTGGCTAGCAGGTGAGTGAAATCCTTCAACAAACCTCAATTAAAAGAATTGAGCAAGAAAGGAGAAAGAAAAGAATACTGTACTTTATAAAAGTCTGAGATAAAGATGTTCTTAGAACTTTTCTTTCCACGTGGCAGTCTGTATCAAGTGGAAGAATCTCTATCAGGTTTGGAGTTTCTAAAAGTAGAAACTGTACTTTTGGTGCCCCGGGTGTGGTGCAAGGTGCATTGACGAGGGCGTAAGCAGTGGGGCAACTCATCCTCTTTTACAGTTACATTTTCGTCAGGATGTTAAATACAAAATCTTTTGTGTTGGCAGTGACAAGAAATGCGATTTTGAACGCTAGCACCTGCACTCACAGAGCTTATGGAAGCATGACTGGGGGTTCATTTAGGCTAAGAGAATTCCAGATCAGACCTGTGGTATTTTACATAAATAAAAGCTACACTTGGCAAAACATATTTCTCTCCAAGATCCTTTGGGTGTATATGGGTTTGTTAAGTAATTACAGTCTTTTATAATGCTAATCAGCGGGGCTGCACCTGTTTGAAATTTAGTTTTCTGGCAAAAACCATGAGAAGTGGCCAAAAGTCCGTGCTGAGGAAAGTGAGAAGCCAGGAAATAACTGTTGTTTATTGCAGCTCACTGACATCTAAACAAAACTGAAGCTCCAGAGGGAAGATGATTGAACTCCATAATATTATGCCTGGCAGGAAGGGGAGAGTGAGCCTGTTCTCAGCCCTAGGTGCCAAAGTGAGGACCTCCACTTCCCCCTGTCCTCCAAGGCCTGTCACTCATCCTGAAGTCTGCAAGAGGTTGCTTCATGAAAAGTCACCTTTCTGTGCCAGCAAGGAGTGCACTGAACTCCTGAACCCAAGATGTAAATAAAACTGAAAGTGTAGCTAAAATCAAGAAGAGGTTGGAAAAGTCATGGTGGACAAGCCTAGAATTAATTATTGAGGAAAAAGTAGGATTTGACTTTGCCTAAGTCCTTCCTGAATGGACTTGTGTTTCCCCAGATGGTAGCATCTCTTGTTGCAGTCATCTTGCCCTGGGTGGATGTAAGCCTCCTGGGAGCTGTAAGAGTCTCCCCCCTCAGCTCCAGGCTTTCCAGTCAGAGTTGCTCAACAAGTCCCTGGAACCCATTGGCATGCCGGCTGGGTCAATGAAAGGCCACCTTTCCAAGTCTGTCTTGCAGAAACTCAAATAGGCAGCAGTCTTTCATCTAACTTAGGTTGAGCTCTTAAAAGTTTATTGTCTGGTACAGAAAGAAGACAGTGGTCTTGCCAAAGATTCTAAGCAATGGACGGAGTGGTGAATTTATTCATTGTCTAGCTATCCTTTCATCTACTCAGCAAATACTTATTGAATACCTTCTCTGCCAGGCACCAAGTCATGTAGGGGACCAGAGTCTTGTAGGAAGCACAACCTTAGTCAAGGAACAACACAGACATGCTGTGTGTAAAGTTAGAACTAAGAAGAGCTCACTGCAATTATTTTTTTCCCAAAGCCTGGAGATGCTTAGTCCTGGCTGCTTCAGGGTTAGATTCACTGGAACTTCTTTCTTTTCCTAGGAAATTTATTGAATGGGAAGTCTGGTGGCTTCTATTAGTTAGTGGTGCTGGGCCTCAGAATACATATCTGTGAAAAAAAGGACTTAGCATAGTCCAGATGCTCTGTTAGACCTGTTAATAACAATCCTGGTTAAGCTCCGCACCCCACATTTTGGGCCTTGACTATGCTTAGTCTAACATTTGATGCTATTTTGTGTCTTCTTTTCCCTGAAGCTGTCTTGTCTCTGGTTTTCTGTCCCCTCCTTATCCTTCTGCATCATTGCAATCAAAGCCACAAAGCTATTTTCGATAGCTTGCTTTTTTACCTTGTGTTCAAGGCCCACAAAAAGTAAGTTTATTTTTAAAATGGAGTCCTCTTTCTGCATCGTTGAGCCATCAAGGAGAGTTGAGAAACAAGCAAGCAAACAAATAAATAAACAAGCAAGCAAACAGGCAGAATTTCTAGGATGCAAAGTATCTCCATGCCTTTTGCACTGATGATTATCTTAGCCATTTGAGGTAGCTGAAGAAACCAGCATCAGTCATCAGCATAGAGCAGATAACCAGCGTTTGCCTCTGCATTTCAAGAAGCAGGGGCCTTATGATGTTCTCAGGGATCTGTGATCTCACTGGGTAAGAAGCGCTATGGAGTCAGATGCCCATTAGTGTCCTGGAGACTTCACCATTGTCTACAGCAAAGGGAGTTCTATACCTCTGGACAGACTGCTGTTTCCCAGGCTCTTGTTTGTGAAATACTGAGAGCTAATGATTTGTGGGTGTATTTAAAAAAAAATAGTGTAATTAAATAAAAGAATAAATGATCTTTCCTTAAATGGATCACTTGGGATCAACACCCTTTTATGAAATTATGAATTTGAAGAACTGTGGGAATTGAAAGGAGACAGGGATTAATTTGGGTTCTGCTACTTGGCAGGGGCTTTTTGGGAAAATTTTGAGCCAGGCCTTGAAGAAATGCAGTTGAAAGAAGGGAGCCCCACTAAATCGGGAAAAGGTATAAAAAATGTTGGATGTGCATGTGTGTGTGTGTGTGTGTGTGTGTGTGTGTGTGTGTGTATGTATTTTGCGACAGGGTCTCATGTAGTTCAGGTTGGTCTTGAACTCACTATATAGCTCAGGCTGGCCTCAAACTCATGGTGATCCTCCTTCCTCAGTCTCCCCAGAACTGGGATTACAGCATGTCCCACAACACCAGTGAGTACTGCATTTCTACTTTAAACCTGACTGTCCTCATAATCCAAAATGATACAAACCACCCATTCAGCCAGGAGTAGTGGTGCCTGTAATCCCAGCACTCTGTAGGATGAGGCAGAAGGGTTACTACAAATCTGAAGCCAGCCTGGGCTATGTAGTGAGGTACTGCTTCAAAAAACCAAAACAAACCAGAAAACAAAACAACGCCCCCCCATGTCATCATCTCATTAAAATAACAAAAAAAATCCATTAAAAAAAGCGCTATTTCAAAGAAAGGGAACAGTGAACTGCAGCAGAGGTATTGATCCATTTGATCTATCCATCCATCTAGTCAGCCCGCCACCTAGCCAGACAGCCATTCAACAAATATATATTGACTTTCCATGTTTGAGAAACTTTTCTTGGAGCAAAGTTGAGACTAAAATTACTCATATTAAACTCTTACTTATTAAGAGATCTAACCTGAGGGATAACCTTAATCTTCCATTCTGCATCCTCAGTGAATTTTCTTTTTCTTTTTCTTCTTCTTGAAACAGGGTCTTCCTATGTAGTTCAGGCTGACCTTGAACTGTACACCCCAAGTTGACCTCAGACTTTCAGCAATCCTCTTGCCTCAACCTCCCATGTGCTGGGAATACAGGTGTGCATCACCACACCCAGCATGAATTTCCTTTTCTTTGTTGAGAGGCCTTATAGAGATGGAGAATAACTTTGTAGTGTATCCTTCATGTAATGAAGGGTGGTTTGTCCAAGTTTGTGAATCTAAAAAGAATAGTGTTGACTTTGGATTCCATTAGTCCTGGATTTGAATTCTGCTTTTATGAGTTTTGACTGCATGCTGTTGGGTAAATTGATCTGTCAATATGTGTCTCTTTATCTGTAAAATGGAAATAGCAGTTAACTTATACAGTTATGATAATACTAGATAAGATATGAAAATGCCTAGTTTATAGAAAGTTCTCAAAAAATGGTAAAATAGTGTTGGGTCCAGTGACACACACCTCCCAGCACACTGGGATGCTGAGGCAGGAAGATCACAAGTTGAAACCCAGCCTGAACAATTTATTGACTTAGTGAGACTCTGTCTCAAAACAAAAACTGAAAAAGAATTGGGGATGCAGCTCAGTGCAAAGACCCTGAATTCTAGCCCCAGGACCAAAAAACCCAAGCAAACAAACAAAACCCCCCACTAATTTTTGTTAGTAATTACCCATGGTTAATATTTATTCCTGTATACAGATAAACGTGTGCATTGGTCTGAAGGTTTGGTAGTCATAACCAACTGAGGAGTTGACAGCAAAGTGCTCTCTTAGGAATGAGCAGGCCCCAGGGTTTGGGTTTGCTGACTTCTGAGTATGCAGGAGTAGAACTGCACATTGGCCCTTCTAAAGGAGCCTGGTGTGGGAGGCGGTGAGTGGCATGGATTATCTGCCCCCTGGGTTTGCCTAGTCCCAGGGTGGGCTTACATAGTGTATCTCTCTCTCTTGAGAAGCTGAGCCAGTGTTGCATTTTGACCTGAACATCACCTTGTTAGGTTATGACCCTGGTGTGGTAACTGAGGTTTGAGGCTTTCTTACAGCCTGTTTTGCTGTGGTCCAGGTGTACATACCATTTTTCAGGCCAAAGCATATGACTTCCTTTTCCTCTGCTGTGTCTCTTATATAAGCCCAGCCTTTAGTGCAGTGCATGGTCATTGTTTGGGGGTCCTGGCCCAAACATGAACAGTGCACGACAGTGCTGCCTTTGGAGAGCATGACTTTGCTTTTGACCACAGTGTTGGAATTGCTAGGGGTGCAGAGTGGGAAGATAGCCCAGTTTTTGAAAAGATTACTGTAGTCTCATAAGGAGCCATACATTACTTATTAATTGTCTGTTAAGCCTCTTGGTCTTTAAGCTCAGATTTCTTTTTAGATAATTTATATTTAAGTAGCAAATAGCTCTCCTGATCACCACTAAGGGTCAGTTTTTAGAAACTGCTTTTGCTTCTCCTCTTCAGCTGTGCTAAGTCTTTTCTGCCTTCAAAGCCTTCTTCATAATTCACCCACGGACAGGCGGCCTGACCCTTCTGTTTTGAGGTATTGTGACTTGGACAAGATTCACCTGACTTGCCCAAACTTGTGTTTCCTAGTTTATGAAAAGGGTTAATAATAGTCATCCTTCTTAGCTTGCAGCGTTGCTGTGAGGATTGAGATAAATGTAGATGGAAGTGGGTGTGCCCACTCTGTACCTTATTTCTTTGTTTATTTATTTGAGACAGAGTTTTGCTATATAGTTCAGGCTGGCCTTGAACTTGTGGTGATCCTTCTGCCTCAGCCTCCTGAGTGCTGGGGTTGATTTTCTTCATTTTTTAAAGCTGCTGGGATCTGAGTACTTGGTTTCCCTACCTCCCATTCTCTGCCAAGTGCATCTTTCACCCTCTGGACACTGAACCTCCTCTGAGGGCTGGTTCCTATCCTCTGCGTCTTTCTCTGCTATATGCTCTGCACTCCCATGTCCCTGTTCCTAGAATGTTCTGGCCACCCATACAGGTTGCCTTCCTCCTCAGCTGTTGTTCCCAGTGTGCCCTGGGCTACAGCTCCCTTGGCCCCTGGAATCCCAGGAGTGGTTACTGATTGTGACAACTTCTGACATCTGGTGTTTATGGTCAGTGCTTGTTGTCTGTTGTCTAGCATACACCAGAGAGGGTCCTGGAGAGTAACATGCCTCCTTTTTAGTGCTAACCCTAGATGTGTTGCTTTTTCCACAACAGATGCTGGGCTGGTTAAATACAATTTTATTTTACTTTTTTTGTGTATCTTTTTGAGACAAGGTTTCACTTGAGCTCACTTTGTAGCCCAGGCTGGCCTAGAATTTACAACCATCCTCCTGCCTCAGCCTCTGGAGTGCTGGGATTACAGGTGTGCACCACCATGCATGGTTCTTAAATACAATGTTAACATTAAATTAAAAATTGATCTAAATAGTAGATGCTCTTTAGATACTTGTACTAGAGTGTGCTCCACTCACATGTGTGTGCCCACAAATGCCCACATGTACTTTAAAAATGGAAAAGGGAAGATGCTGATATGTAGGAAGGTTTTTATTTTTTACTCATATCTTAGCATTACTTTTTAAGATTATAAACATTTTTTGTTTGTAGTGCTGAGAATCAAACACAGGGCCTTACACATTGTTATGGCTTGTGTCTAGATCTCCCCCCAAAGCCTCATGCATTCATAGGTGGGGCTTTTCAGAGGTGGCTGGATCTAGAGTGTGTGATGCTGTATTAAGGATGCAATGCTGGGATTCATTCATGGTGCAATGCTAGATTAAGGATGTCCCACCCTGGCTCTTTGCTTTCTCTTTGCTTTCTTATCCCTACTTGGCTCTTTAAGTTTTCTTTTATCACTGCTGAGTTCTACCTGCTCTGAGGGTGGGTAGCCTGGATAGAATATAAGGGACAGAAAGAGGGTTGCTGTGGTTGCTTGTCACTTGCTGCTTGCTGCTTTTGCTGCCTTCTACCTGCCTTTGCTGCCTTCTGTCTGCCTTGAACTGTTTCTCCCTGCTATGCCCCTCTTCCATGCCACCATGGCTTGAAGCCAGCTAGTATGGACTGAAACCTCTACAAACTGTGAGCTGAAATTAACCTTTCGCTCTTTAACTTTGGATGTTGGATATTTTGTCTCAGCAATGAGACAAGTAGCGAAGATACCCAATAAAGACTCTACCACTGACTCTCAGCCTCCCAGTACTAGGATTATAGGCATGTGCCATCATGCCCAGCTGTCAAACTTTTTTTTTTAGAGCATTGTTAAGTTTATAAAAAAACTGAGCAGAAGTACAGAGAGTTTCTATATATCCTCCTACCTTCACACAGTTTCCCTTATATGTATAATAGTAGAAAAAAATCAAAAGTATAAAAGGATGCAACATGCAGACATTGAAGCAAGTGGCATGACAGATTCAAGGGCTTGTGCTAAAGGGATGGGCTTCTAACGCTGGTTACCCCAGATGATTAAATGCAAGGGCTTTGCATTAAATGGATGTAGGTTCTGATCCTGGTCCCTGCACTGAACCAGTTAAATGATTTTGGACATATTGTGTCACCTCTAGGCTTTCATTTCTTCATTTGTACAACACAGCCTGTAAGATCTAACCGATCGTGTGTATTGAAATAAATAATATAATGCATATAGAATGCTTGGAAAAGTACTTGTCACATGATGAACATACAGAAATCAGGTAATAAAATTAATTCTACTGTAAAAAATAAATTGTGGCTTACATGGCTTGATACTGATTATGTTGTTAAGGAGTCCATTTGATTTAATTCTATGTGTCTGAGGGTCACTTGGCGTTATGGGTTGCTTTTCATTGAGGGCCATATCTTAGACAGATGGTAGTTTTCATTATAATGAGTTACGTAGGAAATGGCTGTGGTTTGCCAAGTTTGTATTTGCTGCCCACTTTTCAAGCATTTATAGGCCAGTGTATATTCAGAGTGCTGCCTTCACAGTTTGCTTGTTTATTTTTCACCAACTCTGCTCCACCACTAATGAGCTGGGTGACCTTGGGGAAGAAATGTAACCTCTCTGATCTTCAGTTCTTTCAACTGTAAAATGATCCTATTGGCTCTGCTTACCTCATTGGGTTGGGAGACTCCTGTCATATGCCTCTGACAAATGAAACATGCCACACACGGAGGTGGAGGGGTGGTATTTTCATCCAAAGTGTACAAATGAGGGCCTTGAGTACAGAGGCTAGAGAGAGACTCAGACTTTGTTTCTCCAGGGCCCTGATAAGGCTGAGCAGCCTTTCGGCTTTTAGCCTGCAAGACTCCCTCTTTCACATTTAGGCTGAAGGTTTACAATTTGTTTCTAGGCAGCTGGCGCCTTAGAAATCCACCCCCCATGCAGGAGAACATGGCTTTCTCTTTGCTTTCTTATCCCTACTTGGCTCTTTAAGTTTTCTTTTATCACTGCTTATCATATGACTGCACAGACACCCGCAAAGCCAACTATTTTAAGGGGAAAGGGGAGGAAGACAGATAAGAGAGTGATTCAGAAACAAGCAGGAAAATGGAGTCACGTGACTGCCCCCTGTGGGTGGGATTTGCAGCAGTGTCTTAGACCCAGGAAGCCTCCTGAGCTCCTGCAGAGCAAATCAGGACCAGGCTTGATGGGACAGATAGGGCACTGTCCTTCAGGGTGGCTGGGCCCTTCTCTGTGTCTGCCATCATGCTGGGCACACTGGAGGCTGCAGAGGCCGGATGTCTGTGTGTGTCTTGGAGCCTGTCACCAAGGAGTAGAAAAGAGAGACCTATGTCCCATTAAAATGTCTGATCCCATCAGTTTCAGGGAGACTGAGAGGAAGCTGGGGCTGGCCCTTCCCTATTGGTAGTAGGATAAATTAGAAGCACTGTTTTTTGGAAAGTAACCTGGCAGGTAGTATTGAAAACGTTAAAATGTACGACGACCCAGCTGGGCATGATGGCACCTGCCTTCCTCCTAACACTTGGGAGACAGAGGCAGGAAGGTTGATGGTTCAAGGCCAGCCTGGGTAATGAGTTAAAGGTCAGTCTATGTAGTGAGACCCTAACACCACCCCCCAAAACCAGAAATATATAATGAGGGCAACCACTTTCATTTTTAGTATCAGTTGTGTGTGTGTGTGTGTGTCTGGTTTTGTATGTGTAATGACCTAAGAGTATTTCAGATTTGAATGTACATGGTTTGCCTCTGTTGGTTGAAGAGGTGGCTTTGTGGAGGGCATCACAGAGTAAGGCTGCTTGTGCCTTCTCCATTGGGATTTAAATTTTAGGTAAATGAGCATCAGTTGACCCTTTGCATATTTGACCCTTTGTCCAGGCTCCATTCTTGTTTTAGAAAAGGAAGAAGGAACAGGTACAGAACAACCAAGAGGCACATGTTGAATATAGCCTTTGCTTTTGAACTGTGGGTAAGACATTTCAATAAAGGTCGTGAAATCAATTAACTGAATTGACACACCACCCACCCACACTGAGGATTGAACCCAGGGTCTACACACTAAGCAGGTGCTGTGCTACTGAGCTATGTCCCAGCCCTAATTAAGTAGATCCCAAATGTGTAAGTAGAATACTCTAGTCATTATCAAAGTGCCTTGTGGGCAGTAATGGTAAATATTGCTGTATGAAATGTCTGTTTCAGTTTCGTTTACATGAGAGTGTATGATCCTGATGTTTACTGGGAGTCTCATTTTTTTTTTTTTTAAAAAAAGTGATCACCAGGGCTGTAGAACAGATTTTTTTATTCAGCATATTTCTTTTGAGTACCAGTGAGATGCAGTAAGGAAATAAAGAGGGAGAGTTCAGCCATGTGCAGTGCCCCATGCAGGTGATCCTAGCGTTCTGTGAGTGTCAGGCGGGAGGACTGGGAGTTCCAGTTCCCCCCTTGGGAACATAGTGAGACTGTCTCAAAATAAAAAATAAAAAAGACTGGAGATGTAGCTCAATACAAAGGCCCTGGGTTCAATCCTCAGTACCAGTGGGGCAGGAGAGAAGAGAGGATCTTTGTATTCAATATATTCACGGTTTGTAAATCAAACAATTTCAATAAGGAAGATGGATAGGATTGCCCAGTGGAAGGTGGAGAAAGGCTTCCTATTGGAGGTGACTTTGACCTTAGCACTGAAGGATGGGTAAGATAGACTGGTTCTGAAAGCCTGCCTGAGTCCTCAGTAACCAAGTCAGTAACAATGAAGGATGCAGAAGTCCCTGATGAACTGAAACACTTCCAGTTCTCCAGGAGCCCCCATGCTTGAAACCCCTGCAGGTGGCATTCAGCATCAGATAGTGATGCATCAGGGCTCATGGGCTGAGCCTTTGGAATTCAGGGTGAAAGAGTTTAGTTCTTGTCATGAGCCACACGGGGTTTCCCCAGTGCAAGCTGCAAGTCAGCCTGGCAGATGAGTTCTGCACCTTCAGATCAGGAACGTGGGGACTTTGGAAGATAAGGTGTTTTTTGGCCTTATCTTTCAGGTGACAGTACAGTGTTCATAAATTTATTTCACAATATGCCCTTTGCCTCTTGTTTCTTCCATCAAACTTGTGTGGTAGGAAGGATATGTTCTTAATTTGACATTTGAGGACAAGACCTAAGGAAGTTAAATGACAAATTGGTGGCTAGGCAGGTAAATGAGCACCTGGCTTTTAGGACAAGGCTATTTGATGAACACACACGGGTATATAGTTCCCAAACAGACTGGGGCCAGCAGGCCCTGGGGCATGTAATACAATAGTATTGTGCTATCCCATTACACATTTATGCATTTACACTGTGTTCCAGAGGTGCTCAACTGAGTCAAAATTTCTTATCTTCTTTCCTTCCTTTTCCTTCTGTTTCCTTCTTTCTTTTATGGAAGATCAGGAGGGGAAAAGTCCATGGAACATGTTCCTCCAATTGAAAGAATGTGGAAACTGCTGTCTAATATATATTCATTAAATATTCATTTATAAATGAAAAATATAAAAGTTCAGTATTAATGAGTTTCTTTCTTTCTTTCTTTCTTTCTTTCTTTCTTTCTTTCTTTCTTTCTTTCTTTCCTTCCTTCCTTCCTTCCTTCCTTCCTTCCTTCCTTCCTTCCTTCTTTCTTTCTACCAGGAATTGAACTCACAACCTTGTGTTTGTTGTCAGGCAGGTGCCCGTGTCACTGAGCTAAATCCCCAGTGCAAAAGTTCAGTATTAAGTGATTTGATCAAAATAAAAAATCCAGTAAAATCAGGTGTGATGACACAAGCCTATAAGCCCAGCACTCTAGGGAACTGAGGCAGGATGATCGGAAGTTCAAGCCCAGCCTGGGCAACCGAGCAACTTAATGAGACTCTGTTTCAAAATAAAAAATAAAAGGCTGAGGAGGATGTAGGTCAGTATGAAGGCCCTGGGTTCAATCCCCAGGACTGGGGAAAAAAAATGTCCAGTAGATAGAGGAGAGCTGAGAAAGCAGGTTTCCTCTTTCCTACTAAGGTTCTTATATTGCTGTAAGCTACTGTATCCAGCCATCACCCAGCCATCATGCTTCCATCCACCCACCATCCATTATCCATCGTCCATGCCCCACCCATCCATCTACCCAGTCTCCACCCATCCATCTACCCAGTCTCCACCCATCCATCTACCCATCCATCTATATGCCCTATCCATTTATACTGCACGTAGTTAATGCCAGCATCATACGCCTAGAATCTTTATTAAAAGAAGCAGATTTATTTTATTTTATTTTTTTGATTTGCTCTTTAGCTGTTGGATGAGGTTGGGGCAGTTGATTGCACCACTCTCTGGGCTGATGAAAGTTGGAACTCATCTGATTGAGATAATTATTTTGCCTTTCCCTCGGTGGTTGTTCTTTGCATGTTAAGAGGATGGTAAAAATCAGTGACAAGAGTTTTATTTTTTATTTTACTTTTGTAAGATTCACCATTTCTTTTGATTGTGCCCTTTTTTGTGCCTACTATTCCCAGAACTCCTTAGAGTGTCAGGGTACATTTACTTTTGTAACTCAATCAGCCTACTGCAAGGCGGGGGTCTTTCCTTCGGAGTGCTAACACTTCCCTGGGAGGAGAGGTTCCCAGAAGGTGTTCCACACAATAAAAGAGGTTAATTGGTTTTGCACACTCAAAAATGAGTGCCGTAATCAAGTACACTGGGGAAATCTTGGATTAAATAAAGTTAAACACACACCGCAGCACTTTTCATGCCTTCCATCAAATTTCTATCCATTTCCTGATGACAGTGGAATGAGTTTCCAATTCCATTTGATCATGGAACGCTGTTTTGGGGACAGTGTTTGTATCTTTTAATGTCATTTGGGAAGCACTGTCTTAGAAGTTGCTCTCTACTGTTTAAAGCAAATAGTACATTTTTAGGGCTCTTGACCAGTGGAGACTAATGTGAGCAGGAAAGGATCATTATTAATTTTTAATGTTTTTATGATAAATGTTAAAGTTTTGTTTCTAAAGCCACGATCCTAAGTGTTATTTATAGGACTCAGACAGTGAAGAAAAAAGAAAAGTTTAGGTTGAACAAATGCTTATATAAGAAAATAGGAATGCAGACGGTGCCGTTATTGGCAAGATTTCCTAAATGATATTCTAGGAGTTCATCCTGACTATGTCTTTGCCCAGTGACATTTGTAAAGCAAAGTCAATGTTATGCTTCCAGAGACTGTTCATATAGAGTTACATGGAGTGAAGCCAGGCACACGATTCCTCCTCCTCCTTCCTGGATCAGGTCAGGGTGAACATTATCCAGGTGCAATTTAACTCTTGCTACTTCTCTGCAGAAATCATTTGTTTCTTGATGAGACTCAGACTGTTTGCTACCAGTCAACTCTGTTACGAAGGAGAGTTTCAATATTTCACTTCCTTTTATTTATTGGAAGGACTGTAAAAAGCTACTTGCAAAGATGTATGTGACTGTAAAAAAGCTACTTGTAAAGCCCAGTGTGAACGAGGCAGACTAAGTTCAAGGTCTCATGCCCTGGGTTTCAACTCCAAGCCTCCGCTAGCTGGAGACTCAGTTGGAACTCCTAGGTTGCTCTTGGCTGATGAACGCACTTACATACCTCATGTGGACAGGTCGTGGTTGACAAGCTGGCATTTTAGAAGACTACTGTGGAGGAGGTGTTCTTCAACCCAGATGGGGAAATTTCAACCTGTGGAGTTTTCACATTGTCAGTGTCAGGTGAAGATGGATCCTTTTGTGCTCAGAAGGACTCTTTTTTTCAAACCAGGTACTCACTTGTGACCAGGGCTCTGACTGAGTCTACTGCTTTTTCATGGTGGGTCAGGACCCAGCTCTCTATACTGAATGGACATATTTCTTTAACCCCACATTTGCAATGTGGGTCTCCCCATTCTGAGGAATTAGTGCTCTTCCACTTTAAAGACAAACAGACCATAAATCACTGAGGAATTTTATAGCACAGTCCAAAACTCAAAGTGTAAGCCAAGGCAAAATAAAACTCTGGTGTCTGTATGGAAAGTCAAATGGAAAAGAAAGGTTGCCTCCTCATGGAGAGGGGACTGGTTGAGGAGGAAGAGGAGGAGGAAGAAGAAAGAAGACTTTGAGTCAATCCATAGAAACTGCAGTTTTGGTGTCCTTGAGGAATCCATGAGAATGTTGGACCCCATCTTCATGGCCTTGAAGACAAAACAGAGCAGGCAGCTGAGCTTTTTATCTAGGAAATGGATGAGAGAAGTGATTATCTTTGGTAGCAAGACTTTTTTGTGTGTGTTTTGGGATTATGACTGTTATAAATTTTATGCCTGTTTTATTTCTGTTTGCCTTGGGTCTTCCCTCCTCCTGACTCTAGTTCATTGTTAGTTAAGTGTTGGTTGGAGGAGGAAGGGAGGCATGAGGTGGGAGGCTGGCTGATCAGGGAGAATGCAGGCAAATCCTAGGGACTAGGCTTCCCTGTCAATCACAGGACCATCTAGAGCATCAGTTGCGAAACAGAATAGGTCTAGCATGGAGAAGTACTTTTCACACATAGGCTAAATAGTGTCCTTTCTGGTAGTGTTTCCTCACTCCAGGAAGACCTAGCATGTCCCTCAGCATCCTAGCCCTTGTCTTTAAATTCTTTTTCTCAGCTTTCCTTTTCTTCCACTGACTAAAATCAATGCTGTTTTAAGTCTTTGCTTTGGTGCATTTATCCCATTTTTTACACAGGGGCAGTGAGGGCGCTCATGACCTGTTTTAGAGAGATAAATACAGTCATTTTGCTGTCATTTATCGTTTTAGAACCAGAGTGAATCTAAATGAATCATCGAAGATGCGTTTAATAAATGATTCTCCTGGGTATTGGCTAATTTTAAACTGGTATGTCAAGTTTCAAGGTCTGTGTAGTTTGGGGAAATTCAGTGGTGCATTTCCTGGTTTGGTTACCCCTCGTTTCCTTTCTATCTTGCTTCTTTTCAGCCAGCTGGCCGACAGCCTGGTTAGCTATCATCATCTGGAGTGGGGAGGAGGGGCAGAGGTTACACTGGGGGTCATGCCCAGAGACCAGGCCTGTGCTTGTCACCTAGTACTGCTTAGAATTCCCAGGGGTCTTTAGAGAGCTGTCCCCCAACTCATAGAGGGGCCTGGGCCTGGATGGGAGGCAGGCAGCCCTTGGCCAGGAAATCCTTGGGGGTGGGAGTTAGGGAGGAAACAGCTTAGCATCTTGCCCCCTTTCTTCACAGCTGCTGCCCCTACTCCAGGCTCTGACACGAGAAACTTCAGTCTTTAGCTGTAAGTGATTTTCTTACCTCTGCAATCATGGTGGTCAATGGACACCAATGATTGGGTCTGTTTTTGAGAAGTTGTTCACCACCAGAATAGGGGGCTCTTTGTGGTCCTGGGAAGTTCAAGGAGCCCCAAGATGGCATCCCCAGTAGTGTTGTTCCATGGTCATTGTCACTGGCAGGTTTCCTGTCTGAGGATGGCATTCCCTGCTGCTTCTCTGCTGGGCTTTGGCTCCTTTGGCATTGCATGGCTCCCTTGTACTGCCTTTCCAGAGCCTATGGTTTGTAAGTCTCTGCCTCCTAGTATAAATGTCACAGGAATTGAAGTGCTGCTCTTCAGAAAGGATTTTAAAAACCGAGACATGTGTACAAAAACAATTTAAAATATTTTAATAATTTCTTAAAGGATACAGAACCCTTTCCTCTCTTAACACATGCCATTCAGAAGGACACATTGAGGGCTTAAATTTTAACCAGAAGATAAAAATGAGGTCCAAGTCTAGAGTGTGAACAGAGAGGAGGTAGCTGTGCTGTGAAATAGGGCTGAGTGGATACTCCAAGGGGAAGCTGGAAGGAGGGCCAGTAGGTGCCTGGTAAGCACTACCTCACTACCTCTTGCACTCTTGACAGGACACACGTTGCCCCACTGTGTTGTAATGCACAGGGGAGTGGGAAGCTCAGCCCAGGTAACTAAGAGGTGAGGCATCAAGGCAACTGACTGACTTCCTTCCTCATTTCTAGATAATTTCTTCATTCAGCAAACCACTAGGTGCCCCTTCCATGTCCTGAGCGTTACACTTGGGCCTGGGAACGTAACTAGGAACATGGTAGCTGTTGGCCTTGAGGTTGGAGGACTCAAATTAAAGGACACATAAGCAAAGGGGCAATTATTAAATAGTATGAAAGTGCTGTGATGGTCATTAGCTGAGCACTTAAGCCCAAGCAAAATGTGGGGGTTCAGAAAGCTTTTGGGAAAAAGGAAAATTTAAGCAGAGACCTGAAAGGAAAAACTGAAAACTATTCAGTGAGACTGAATGTGAAGTGTGTTGGTGAGTGGGAGTGAGTTGGAGGCGTGAGGACAGGGAAGATTTTTTCGTCAGCTGGCATCCATCTTCCTCCCTCCCTTTTTTCCGAATTAACTCTGGAGTCATGAGGGGCCACTTAGGGTGAACAGCATGGGGGAGATAGTGAAGTAGGGTTTTTCAGCAGAGAAATGGAGAATGGAGAAGGAGTAGATGGTGAGACCCTGTCTCAAATAAACGAACCCAAACAAAAACCACAAATCCAAACCAACAATGAAACAAACTGAGAATGGCTTAGTCAATGGGTTAAAGATACTGTGCCTTGATGTCAGGTATTACCTGGAACCTGATTTCAGAAAAAGCAGGGCTGTGGCCTCTTGGGTGATGGCAGAAGGTCTGCTTTGGGGAATTCTGTCTGAGATAATAGCAGAGTAAGAGGACAGTTGGGAGGTGGATGGAGGGAAAATGAAGAGGCAGTGTAGAAACATCAGTAGTTTTTCCTGACCTTTTCTCTGTTCCTACAACATCCATATCTGCTTTATTATTCATGAAGTTGATGATTCTTTTGTATTATTAAAACTTTTTATTAGTATACATTTGCTCTATGTCATACATATATTCATGGTAGTATATGTACATATTGAACCTTTTTTTTGTTTTAATCGGTACCGGGGATTGAACTCACCACCATGTGCTTGCAAGGCAGGTGCTTATGCTGCTGAGCTAAATCCCCAGCCCCCT
Organism: Hydrochoerus hydrochaeris; assembly: GCA_004027455.1. NCBI lineage: Eukaryota > Metazoa > Chordata > Mammalia > Rodentia > Hydrochaeridae > Hydrochoerus > Hydrochoerus hydrochaeris. Next base: position 99,064 of record PVLA01003354.1, read on the forward strand.
ACATATTGAATCTTGACCCTTATTATCTCCCCTTCAATCCAACAAGTGGGTGGGTTGTCCAGTAGGAAAGCTTCATCTCTTTGTTGTGACTGGGGAATTTCTACCCACTTGAATTTTCTGCCTTCTTCCCTGTTCCTTCTTGGGTTTTTTGGGAGCTGGTTATGTGTCCTGTTGAAACTTTGGGTTTCCTTTTAAAAATCTTTAATAGTGCACTTTTGTTCACATATAAATCTATAGCATGATTCTTACAAATGATACAATATGAAATAGCTTTTTTGTTTTTATCAGTGTCGGGGAGTGAAACCATGAATCATGTACACTAAACGAGTTCCTATTGAGCTACATTCCTAGCCCACAGTTTTTATTTTTTATTTTTTTACTTTTTTGAGACAGGGTCTTGCTGAATAGTTTAGGCTCACTGTGTAGCCCAGACTGGCCTCCGGCCTGCAGTGGTGACCCTCCTTCCTGAGTGCTGGGATTATAGGTGTGTCCACCGACTGGCTTCAGAATTATTTTTAAATTTAAATTAAAACTTTTTTGGGGGGGATTGAACCTAGGAGCTTCACAATGAGTTACATCCCTATCCCTTTAAATTATTATTATTTTTTAAATTGTGAAACAGTGTCTCGCTGAGTTGATAATTTACCAAAGCTGGGCTCCAACTTGTGATCCTCCTGCCATAGGTTCCCAGAGTGCTAAGATTATGGGTATGTGCACCACACGCTGGCTCCAAAATATTCTTAAAGTGTGTTTTATTGTTTTTAAATTAAAACCGTGAAAGAAACCAAGAAAGACACTTTATTTTGGCAATTGTTACTGTTTGTTATGTAGAATTTTGATAATATTGAGGGATAAGGTTTAAAAAAATTCCCTCGTGTCGTTGCATTCATTAGACTACAAATGTTTTGAAGCTGCTGTTGCCAAATTAAAAATGCCTTTGGTAGTTAGAGAGGCCAGTCATCTTCCAACTTTTCTAATTGTGTGACTATAGAATAGACACCTGCGATTCAGGGGTGGAAACACTTACTGGATGACGACATTTTATAGATGAGAGGTAGGAAAGCGTGAGTCTGTGGTAAGGGAAATTGGGAGGAATTCTTTCAGGATACCTAAATGAAGCCAAGTGTGGCAGTGCACACCTGTCATCTCAGCACCCAGGAGTCTGAGGCAGGAGGACTACAAGTTCAAGCACAGCCTGGGCAGTGTAGTGCATTGTGGACGCTCTGCCTCAAAATGAAAAGGACTGAAGATTTAGCTTCGTGAGAAGGCTCTCAGTTCAGTCTCCAATACTGAGAAAGAAGAAAAAAAGTGCCTATATCACTTGATGGCCAGAGTTTTATTCTGGATTATCTGAAAACTTTTTATTTCTCTTGAGTTTTAGCCCAGCCTTAGTGGACTCAGATTTCACAAATACAGCACATTTTAAAATTTCCAAAGTCATGGGAAGAGGATTGCAGCTTTGGAAATTTGTGACACTCAGAGTAAGAAGAGTGACGAGATCCATAGTCTTTTGGTTTGTGCTCTGTTCCAATTCCATTATCTCATATTATCAACAAGGTTCATCCTTGCCGAGGCTTATACGAGAGGAAAGTTTCTCATTTTGAAGTTAGTTTTTTTAATTGGCCATGCAAAAGAAAGGCTTGCATTGATTTTGAAAGACAAAATATTTCCAATTTCTATGTGGCTGACTGGATATTGTTCAAATTTTCCAAAAGAAAAAAAGAGAAATAGAAAAGAGACAGATAGAGAGAGAAACACCCTTATTTTAGATCTGAAGCCAGTCATGGAAAATTTCATCTTGGAAGGATAATTTTTCATAAATATGTGAGCAGTAAATGGCAGTGTAGCCATGACAGAATCTGCCCCTGGACTTCTACTGACAGTACTTTGCTGCAAATGCTGAACTGCAGACACATGTCCTAGAGCCAAAAGAAAAACAGCCTTGAAAGCCAAATAATGCATTTCCCTTGAGACTATTTTTCCTCCTGTAAGATCTGCACTGAGGAGGGCAAGAGGAAGCAAAAAGATTTAAGATGTATTATGTACATATACCAAATACACATAATGAATGTAGTTACATGTTGTAAATATGAACTAAAAAATATTAACAATACTAAAGAAAATAGAGAAAGGCGATCTGAGGGAGGTGGGTAGGAAGGGGAAAGGGAATAAATACAGAGTCAGGAATAAATACAGTGTTATATATGTGCACCTGCTCCCTAAAACGAATGCAAACGTCATGTATTGCAAACATACGCTAATAAAGTGTTGAAAAAATCCACACTGGGGAAGACAAGGGCTTCCATCTCTCTTCTGTTCTTTATGAACTCATATGCTTTTACAGTGTGTGTAAAAGGTGGTGTTGTTAGGGGACGCTCCGCTCGGTTTGCAATCCAAATGGAAAAGTAGTACACATATATTCATATTTAAGTCTGTTATATGTGCCAAGTAGATGATGTCGACAGGAAGCAATATGAATCTGAGGCCGTATTAGGATTGGGATCCTGTACGGAACGAGGTGTGTGTAGGATGTTTTCCTGAAGAGCTCCTGACAGTCCCGAACGCAGATCCTGGAGGTGGCCGTGTGTGTGTGTGTGTGTGTGTGTGTGTGTGTGTGTGCGCCTTCTGTGGTTTGCTGATTGACCTCTGTAAGCACTTTAACCTACCTTTGTCTGGATTTCCTCCAGCTAGAACACCGAGGACTGGTCTGCTTCAACAACTCAACTTCTTCCAAGTCTGCCCAAAGGGCTATGTGACATGAAGTGAAGCCCTAGTCAAGCAGAGGGCACAGGGAGTTTCTTTTCCTAATCCAGACTCTACTTGTTTCTAGATTTTTGGCTCATGCTGTTAGATGCAAGAAGACCCTTAGCATGTCTCTGTGTTAGCAGAGCATTTTGAGACATCAGCAGTGGTATGCTGGGATGAGGGACTGGGGCCTGAGTCTGAAGCTGGTGTGCACAGAGTAGCTGGGTGTTTTAGAAATGGTTAAGTCACTAGATAAAGCATGAGGGGTTGCTTTGGTTTGGGTGCTGTGCACCTCCCGAGGTCCCTAGCTTTGTTGGACTTGAGCGGTGAATACTGTAACCTCGGGAGGCAAGCAGCGAGAGTGCTTCTTTCCAAGTTAGGAGATCTGCTTTGTTAGGGCTGACAGAATGGAATAAATGCACTTGGAGCAGTAGGCCCCCTCTCCCCGACTGGGATTTAGAATGGAAAAAGAGGATCATGCTCCTGATATCCCAAATATGAGCTAACCTGTAGTGGGGATGCTTACTCTGGCCCTTTAGGCTCCAACCTGCTCCTTTGAAGGTTTTATGGTGTCCAGGGTTAAACATTAAAGTTGGACTGTTTACATGATCAGGACATGGAGAGCCAAACGGGGAAAGAAAGATAAAGACAGTTTGATACAGTACAGCTGGCTGCCCCAACTCATGCTCTCAGATAGATAGATATATGCACACAAACCCAAGATGGCTTGCTTGCTGGTGAATGATTTTTTGAGAGTAGAAAAACCTTTCCACACGCATGCAGTGTTACAACTTTCCAGCAGCTTGTACCTTTCAGCTTGTGAAGATACATAAGAAGATATGGTTTTGTCTCAAGGTGCTTGTAATGAAAACCAGACTACCACATCAAACAATTAGAGAGTTGATTTAGATCCTTAAAAGTTCTACATCATATTTATTCTTCATTCTACCATCAGCAATCAACAGACTGCTGCCTACTCTGTGTTTCAGGTGCTGCCTTGGAGGCTTAGATGCTAAAACTCTGGGAGCTCAGGTATTAATCTGTAAATGTCTTTTAAAGACAGCATTTTCTTCTCCAGCCACTCTTCATTTGCCTTGTGGTGGGTAGTAATTTGGATTGAGTGTTGAAGGCAGTATAGGTATCTGAATTTTAACCAGGCAGTTCTTAAATTGCCATTTGAAAAACAGTCCTATTACCTCTGTCTATAAACTGACTCATGAAGTTTTCAGAGCACCCTGGTAGGAATTTATGATGCGCCTAAACAGAGCCCAGTCAGGACTGTTTTGGTTTTAGTGTTTACATGGGTGATTAATGCCCTGTGGACTCCTTGAACAATCTCATCTGGGATTGTGTTCCCAAGGGACTCTGCTGCCTCTGTTGGTTATTTTTCCTTCCTTTGCCTGTGGAGTGAGACCCAAGAGACCAGAGCTGGGACTGTTGCTAGGTGACACAGCTACTCTGGCCAAACAGGTGGACCTGGGTGGACACCACTTGTGGGAATCTAAACATGAGAACTGTGAGGTGAATGTGTCTCCACAGGTAAGACTGCAGCATGGCTGGTTCTCCCTGTGCAGAGTCAGCAGTCACTGTTCTTACACTGTGCCTTGTCTGAGTCACTGGTTTGGCGCTTACTACATCCTGTCCAGGGTCATTAGTAACCTTTGCATGCATTTGTTTCTCCTCCCAGCTGCATGGCTCCTTCCATGAGGACACAGGATCTCCTTCCGCATTCAGAATCCTTACCTGTGCCCTTTGGGGAGTAAACTTAATTTTTGTTATCATGAAATGGGAATTGTTTGTTTAAACAATTATAAATTGATGAAAAGAGTTTACTTTAAAAAATCAGCTCTACTGGGATTCATTGACATATAATTAATTTTTTTTGAGTGTTAGGTGTTTAATCTAGGGCCTCACACTGAGCTATATTCCAAGCCCTTTGTAAAATTTTTATTTTGAGACGGGGTCCGACTAAGTTGTCAAGGCTGGTCTTGAACTTGTGATCCTTCTGGCTCAGCCTCCTGAGTAGCTGGGATTAAGGCCATGTGCCATCACTCATGGAACTATATATTTAAAGTCACTTTTTTTGGTGGCATTGGGAATTGAACCTAGGGACTTAAAATTAAGCTACATTCCTAGCAGTCCAATTTAATTTAATTTAATATTTTAAAATTTTGAGACAAATTTTTGATAAGTCTCTGAATTGTCCAGTCTAAGTTCACACTTGTGATCTTTCTGCCTCAGCTTCCTAGAGTGCTGGAGTTATAGGTATGTACCTTCATTCCCTGCTTAATGTCACAATTTTTAAAATTTGGACTTGGCGACTTGATTTCCCCAGTTTCATTATGTCACCTGTTGGAGATGAGGCAGGACTTTCAAAATGGCACTTGTGTTGATCCATTGGGAGTAATTTGGCTCCCAAATGATGATCATATTCTGGTTTAGTTCTGTGGTGAGTTGAAGTGTTCCTGGCATTCAGTGAACCTTGGTCATGTATATATAATCGTATTATCTTTATCTCTATGCCTTTTACAAAAAAGAATATGTCTTGTATTAATTTTTCAGTGGGGGAAGTTTATAATGGTGTCAGCAACTTTTGAGTATTTTATCCTCTTGACAAACACAATGAAGATTTCACTTCTTGAGTGAAGGGATCTGGCTGGTTGGGACTTTGTCAAAAGGTGCAGTGAGGAGAATAAGTTGACACTTGTATTGCCACAGAGACTTTCTCTCCAGATCCCTCTTTGATTCTCACAAGGACTGAGCAAATCCCGCAAGGAAATTCGGTGCCAGAGCAGAATCTTAATTGATTCTAATTAGCACCACCCATGGATTAGAATAATTTTTTCCCCAAGCAGTCAGCCAAGTGGCATTAGGAAATGTGAGATATCTTCTTGGGAATCACTGCAAGGGTGAAACTATTCCAGCTCGGTCTCTGCAAGTCCTGCCTTTCTCACAAATAGGGAGGACGTCAGCTAAGGAAACACAAATTACCTGAGGACAAGGTACCAGATAGTCTTCTAGATAAACCATGTGCTTACTGCAACAGGGAGGTCTTGTTTTTCAAGAACCTTTGAATTTATTTGCAAAGAGTGGGAGACGGGATGTGATCCAGCTTGGTGTTTCATGGATGTTGAAGTGTGTCTTGGGAGCAGTGTTCATGACCATTTCCAGAGCACCTTTTTACTTTGAGCAAGTCATTAGACCTGGAGCTGCACACTGGTAGGAAAAGAATAAAGTCTAAAAACACCAAATAATCCTCAGACAGCGTGGCATACTCAGTGTCTGCCTTTGGTGGCAGATATATCGTCTGTCTCCCCTTGGCTAGATGCATGTTTCTCACTAGGGACAGCTAAGTTGGCATTCAGTGCTCAATCATTTGTGATCATGGTAATGGACAGAGAGAATGTGGGATGCTAAATTCACCATCTGCCCAAGGCCTTGTTAGCCAACAGTTTGAACTTCCCTTGCCCCTGAACTCTGTAATAGCCTTAGAAGCTGGGCATGGTAGCACATGCCTGCAATCCTAGCACTCAGGGAGGCTGTGGCAAGAGGCTTGGAAGTTTGATCCCAGCCTGAGCAACTCAGTTTAGACTTGGTCTCAAAATAAACAAAAATAAAAAGAATTGGGAATGCATCTTAGTGAGAAGATTCTGGTTCCTCAAACAAGCAGGTAACTTCAGAGTGTAGCTGGCTTTGAGGGCATGGGTTGTGCTAGAGCTGGGGAGAAGTGGGAAGTTAGGGGAGGATCTCTTCATCTCTCCTCTCTGTTCAGGAAAGTGGAGGCTCTGTCCACCTCAGAAACCTGCTTTCAGCAACATCTGTAACGTGCCACTCGGGTCCTGGCATGACTAGGAGACTGGGTTCCCTTTCTCAGAACTTTGCTTTGGGACTTTGTGTACGGAAGGCTCCTAGCAAAGGAAGCCCAGGAGGTGAGGGGACAGTAGCACATGCAGGTCCATCAGACTGTGTGGGGCTGACCTGGACCTCTGCAGAAAGCATGTTCTGCACTGGACATAGGAAAAGAGGTAAAAGACCATTCCCGCTGACTATAGGAGTGGTATCTGATCTATAACCTATTATTTTACTTTAAAAATGTGTTGGTGGAACCCACCCCTTTGATTTTGTGACTGCCAAGGCCAGGCCAGTGTTTTGGGTTCTCTGTACCTGAGTGTGCTTGTTCCAAGGAGTGGCAGGGGCGGCCTGTGGGGTGTATGCATCCAGCTGAAGCACAGGAGGTGCAGTGTCACAGGTGAGGAGGGCTCTGGCCAGAGGGGAGAGGGATGCTCAGAGCACTGGTTCAAGTGTCCATTCATGGATTTTCTCTATCCCCTGATTCCGCTCTTTGTGATTTAAAATCAGGACCAACAGACCAGGAAGGTACTGAAGGGAATTGAGAATCAAGGGCCTGGGCAGCCCAGACACTAGCCAGGGACTCTTAGGTATCCAACATTGGCTGAAGGCAAGAGCTGGATTTCTAGCTGTATAAAAGATAAAAAGAGATCCAGTTCTCTGTTGAAAAGGAAGGTTATTTTATTAAATTGACCAACAAATGTTCAAAACTTTCTGCATAATTGGGGCTGAGTCAGAGCCTAAATTGTTTAAATAGTTCTGTATGCTTAGGAAATCTTGCAGTGATTTTTATTTCAAAAAATGTAAGATTTGTCCATCTACCTGAATGCCCTCATTTGAATTGCATGACTTTTCTTTACTTCTAGCCATTTGCTTAGCATACATTTTCTGGATGGACTCCTCTGCCAAGATGGAAATTGTGGCCATTGTGCCCCAAGGGAGTGGCAGGGAGGTGCTTATAGCTGACAAAACAATTGCCAGGTTCTCTGGGGCAAGAAAAATACTTTAGTTTTTCCCTATTTTCTTGATTACAGCATGTAAGCACAGTCATTTCTTTTGTGTCCCTCAGAATTTACCATTCAGCAAATACCAGCACATATTGAACATCTACCAGGTCTTAGGATGCTGAATGGTACCAGGGGTGAAGCAGGACTGGCAAGTCCCTGCCCTGGGGCACAGGGCAGAATGAAGAGATGGTAAGGCTTTGAGGTACAAGCTCTAGAAAGGGCCCTAAACCAGTTAGGATAAGAGCAACTGCTTCCAATAGAAAACCCAAATTAGCAGGGTTTTATTTTCTCAGACCTAACAAGTCTCAATCAGGACTGGTATTATGTTCCAGGAAGCTAGTAGGGATCCAAGTTCCATTCAGCTTTCCACTCTACCATTATAGACTATGGCTCTCGTTTACGTGGTCCAAGATGCCTACCAAGGATTCAGCTCTCATGTATTCATTCCAAGAGAAAGACATCATGATGTCCTTTCTTGTTTTTAAGGAAGGTTGAGAAAAAGCTCCAGGTATTCCTATGGCTAAAAATTGAAAAGTTTATCACTAAGGAAAAAGGGGAGTATGAATATTAAGGTAGGCAATTATCACAGAAGTATTTCTCCAGATATGGGGTGAAGTGGTATGGGAGAGCTTTGTAAGTGTTGGGATGTGACCCAGGCTCTCTTGGACTGGGCAGTATTTGAATGAGACTGACTGATGTCTTGTCCACTGCAGGCTAGCTCCCTGTGCTCTCATACCTATGCTTAGAATTGAGCTTGTAAAGGTCCTACTCTGGCAGCATGGTCATTACCTACCCATGGAAAGAACCCTGACTGCCCAGCAGTCCCCGATGCAAGTTATAGTTTAGCAGGCATTGGTCGTTATTATTTGAAGTTCAAGTGCAGTAGAGACAGAAATAACATAGATAATCACATAAGGGATTTTATACATCTGGCCCCATAAAGCATGGCACATTTTAAAGCAGAAGGGGTTGGGCCTAGTGGCACACATCTGTATTTTCAGCATTCCGGGAGAGTGGGATGAGAAGATCAAAAGTTTGAACCTGGCTTGAGCAACATAGCGACTTAAGGAGATCAAATCTCAAAAGACAGGAAGGAAGGAAGGAAGGAAGGAAGGAAGGAAGGAAGGAAGGAAGGAAAGAAAGAAAGAAAGAAAGAAAGAAAGAAAGAGAAAGAAAGAAAAGAAAGAAAGAAAGAAAGAAAGAAAGAAAGAAAGATATAAAGGAAAGAAGGTAAGGAGATTGTTCATATGGTCTGGGCAGATAGCTCAGATCCTGGATTCACTCTCCATTAAATAGATAGATAGATAGATAGGAAAGAGAAATAAGCAGAAGCCCAGAGGTCTTTGGCAGGTGTTATGGCTTGTGTCTAGATGTCCTCCCAAAACCAGGTGGGACCTGGAGAAGACCTTTTCCTTCCTAATAATGCTGCTTTAGAACCCAGGGCAGAATTGAGCAATTTGATTTTCCCTCTTTCTTTCCTCCCCATTGGGTTTGCAGAATGCAGAGCCAGCAGAATTACATAGGTCTCAAGGGGTCATGCTGTCAAAGATAAGTTTGACATCTGCTCCTCTTCCTTAGTGTCTTGCAAGTACTAGCTGAAGTGCTTGGATGAAAGAAATGAAAAAGCGTGCATGTCAAAAGCAAGAGATGTGTGCATATAATATCCTTGTGTATGATATGATACACTATTTATAAGCATACTAGGAGGATATATTGAGGTAGTTTGGTATGAAATTCATATACAAAATAACCTTAGAGAAAAACAACCAGATAGAAAATAGAGTGGAAGCAAAGGACCAATTCATATTTGGGATAAGTGAGAAAAATAAACTTGCTCTGCCAGATATTACATATTTAAACTACACTGCAGATATTTAAGTAGTACAGTACTGATACTTGAATAGACAGAGAGATCAGCACTACCTAGTAGAATCCAGAACTAGACACCAATATACCCAGAAAACCAGTCTTTAGTATTTTGCATTAGTAAGGAATCGATATTCGGTAGAGTGTAGGAGCTAGAGCTAGAACTCAGTCCTGGGGCACTGGCTACATTCTGAGGCCCTGGGTTTGGGCTCAGTGTTGAAAAAAAGGATTTGGGGAAACTGGAAAGAGTCATCTGGAAAAACAAAAATTCCATGCTTTACTTCAAGGTCAACATAAGTGCAAATGGATACAAAATTTAAATATTTAATACAGCAGAAGAAAACAGAAATTTTAAAGTCTTGTGGTAGCATGGTCTTCCTAGGTAAGGCCCTGGAAATCATAAAGAGAAAACTCTATTGCACTTACAAAAGTTTAAAAAACCAGGCTGAACGGAACCTAAGTCCTTAAGAGCTTCAGGAATCACCATCAAGTCAAAAGGCAAAAAGTGAACTAAAGATCATGTGAAAATTGGAGGACTCTTGTAATGAACTTAACAAATGTCTCTAACAAATTAATAAGAAAAGATTAGTAACATAATGAAAGAATGCAGAGAAGACAGATAATAGCAGAAAAACAAATACAGGTGACTCTTAAATATACAAAAAGATATTGAACTTACAATAAGTTATCTTTTTTCTTTTCCTATCAGAGTGGTCACCATATAATATTTTTGGTGAGAGTGAAGGGAATCAGACATCTGTGGTTAATAGGAACACACATTGGGGTGGTTTTCATTTTTTTTCCCCCTGGGTACAGGGAATCGAATTCATGACCTCGCGCTTGCCTGGCAAGCACTATGCTGCTGAGCTGTGTCCCTGGCACAATAGTGTGTGATATGATAATCTTCACGCTCTAGCCTTCCAGGCACATACTGGTGACTGAGCCCAGCACCTTGTTCCTGTTAAGCACGTGCTCTATCACTGCGCTTTGTGCCCAGCCAAAATAATCTTTATCAAACTGACAAATACACATACCCGTTTACTCCAGAACTGTTATGTGACGTGTATCAGGTTGTTCTCTGCAGCTGTTCTCTGTCCTTCTCTGTCTTTCATTATTTGTGTTCTATACTGCTGACCTGTGAGGAAGGGGTGACGATTCTAGTTTCCTGACACTTGACAGGACTGGTTGATGAACATCTCAGAAGTAAGCTAAGCTGCCTGGAAGAAGGAGGAATTCTTTATGTTTAGGACATAAATCTGGAATTTCAGAAAAAGAGAGAGTCCTAATTATCAGGTCATTACCCCCTGCTTTGAAATGCCAGAGCAGAGGTAGCCCAGACATGCTGGGTTTCTGTCTGCAGCTCTTCCCTGGCATCTACTACACTGGTCAGGGTGATGGGGGTCTTTATGGAACTGGGCCCTTGGAGCTGGCACCCTGGAACCCAGATGGGGGCAGGCTCTGCCTTCTAGCCGTGCCTCCAGGGGGAAGTTCTTGTAGGGCCGTCTTCTTGGGCCCCAGCAAGTGAGGAGCCCTCTGATTGAACAATGTTACTTTCATACCCACACTGATTTGACTCAGTTAATGATGCAACCTTTGCCCAGCCCATCAATATAATTATAGGTGAGGAAATTGCTAAGAGAGGTCCCTGAGCAGTTGGAGGCTGGAAAGAAATATTTTCAATTAATTAATGGATGGCAGATAAAAACTGTTAATATTAAAAAAGAAAGAATTCCCTAGAGTAAGAAATCATGGTTGGTATCTGTCCAGAAAAGGGTAGAAGAAAGTAATTTTGGTATGTATGTTTTGGTTTTAATCTGTTCTCTTCTTTAAAATATTATTTTAAAGGTACTGTGCCAGGTTTCCTGCTTTTTTCTTCCTTTAACCCCAAAGTAAGCTCAAATAAAATAGCGATTCTGGGAGTTTACAAACAGTAGAGGTAGAATTTAGCAAAATGAGAATTTAAGTGGGATAGATGTATTGTGCACAAGAAATAGAGCGTCTATCTGGGATTTGTTAATGACAAATGTCTGAACCACCAAATGATTGTGTTGCTTTTGTGGATTTCTTAAAAGAGACCAAAAGAGACTCTCCTTGATTTATGTAAAGTTTTAGCTATTGTATTGCTAAGTCAAGAAAAATACAGAAAAGAACACAAAATAAGGCTTCTTATGTGGTGTGGAAGAACATGCTGTCTACATATTGTTATAATCTTTTAAACTGCAGTTCTTATGAATGCAGTTGGTCCTTGGCTCTGTGTGCGTTAGCCAAAGAGCTGTCACACTGTAAGATTTCTGAGTGGCCTATACCGGGCGTGATCCAGTGGTTGTACACTCACAATCTGAAGGTCACTGTCAGCCTTTGGGAGCTCACATTTCAAAGTGGGTAACACTGATGTGCCCAGAACATAAGGCTATAAGGAAAAATGAACACAACATCACAGGCACAGATGAGATATGGGCACTACTTTGGATTAGGCGAACTGTGTAAAAGAAAAAGCAGGGTTGAAAGAAACCTAGTAAGTTGGAGGTCATTTACTTGCTTTATAAAGAGGAACTGATTCAAACAGAGCTCTGGTAGCACATTGCAAATAGCATTTGTGGCCCACCCCCATTATAATGAATCTGTTGTTTAAAGCATGTCATGTAAATAAAATAAAAACCAGTGGTGCTTGAGTCACTAGGGAGAAGATTTCAGGTAACCTTGGGCAACCTTCACAAGCCTGTGAATGGGAAAACGTGGGGGCAGAGGGGAAGGAAGGGAAGTGAGCCGGAGGCTGGAGGGCTGGCCTCTTGTGACCTGGTGAAATAGATAGTTTCAGGGTCTCTCTCTTGGTTTAAAACTGGATAATATATTCAATTTAAACCAACATTTCTGTTGCTAAGTATTACAATATATTTATCCTTTTAAATCTTTTATTTCTAATATTAAAATTAATATATATAGTAAAGAATTCAAACACTAAAAAGCTAGTAGTTAAAAGTTAACCTTTTTTTTAAAATCTCAGATTCCAGAGTCTGGTGCCTTGTGTCTCCTTTCAGGAATATCTATGTGTTCTACATGCATATTGTATATATTTTTTGAAAATAAATGCTATGATCATCAGATACTCTATCCTGCTTCTTTTACTTAAAACTATTGGGGTTATTATTAAAGGGTCATCTTTCTCTGTTTTCTCTTTGGATAGATGCTGCAGTTTTCTAAACAATACTTTAAAATTAGTTTACTGCCTCGGTAGATATTTAGTTTATCTATCTTTGTGGATCTCTTCTCTAGATCCTTAGAGCTCTCAGTTTCTATGACTCTGACATTTAATTTGAGATGATATCTGAGTAAGAAAAGGAAGTTGTTATAAATGGGTTGTGCCGTTCTTCTTAGGAGGTAAAGGCTCACCAGTTACCCATCCCTGACTGTCAGGGTGCGGGGGCACCCCTTCCTCCTTGGTGAGCAGAGGGCTTTTACTATCATCTCACCCACAAGAGGCCTGATGTTCTTGTGAATAACTGGGTGTCTACGAAAGTATGTGACTGGATTGAAGACAAAGACTTTATTGCCTTTTGAAACTATATATACATAAGAGTTTTTTATTTTTAAAAGTTAAAAACAATCACTTGAGTTACGGATTAAAGAGTGAATTGAGTCTGTATTTTGGGGTTTGGAAGTAAGAGAGTAAACAGAATTAGGATGGTGGTAGAGGTCTAAATGATTGTCCCTCTGTGCATAATGCCGTTAAGAAGAGGGACTGATGTACTTCTGGGAGGATTGAATGTGTACAATGTAAAGAAAATCATGGAGCATTCGGGTGCCCCTACAGTGTAGGAACAGCTTGACCCAGGCCGCAGTGGACTCCCCCAAGTCAGAGAAAGCACCTATTTTGGGATGCCAGCAAAGTAGGGATATAGCAGTTTTAGTTTTGAAAGAATTTTATGCTTAAAAGCTTCAACATAGTTACCAAGGGGAATGCCTGGACTTTGTTGAACTTCCTTCGTATATAAAATTGCATACCTGGGGAATATCGGGCATTAGGACTAAGCTCGGAAAATCATAAGGAGGCCTGAGCAGGGGCCTGTGGAATCTAAGGCACTGTGTTCCCATGGCCAGGCTAGTCTCTGTTATATTCCCACTATGCAGGAATACTGAGGCATTTGCCTTTTGGTGGCAGGAACAGCCCTCTTGCCACCTGTAGATTTGCTTTCCTCACAGAAGCAAGCCTGGTGCACCTGTTGCTGGCCTAATGTGTCTCCAGAGGGACTGCAGACTTTCACTGTGACCCAGGAGAGGGGTCACAGTGTGTGTGGACACATACACATAGACTGATGTAGGCCCAAAGAGTTCCCCCTCTGTGTGCTAAAGGGGTTTCTGGAATGTTCCCCATATGTTTTTAAATGTGTGTTCAAGAAAGAGAAAGAACATGTCATTCTCACAGGCTTCACCCCTGCCCATGGTCCTGAAGGCCTTTGGGTTCAAATGTCCACTTTGTTGACTTAAACGTGGTTCAGTGTCAGTACTGGCATCTTAATATTTATGCCCGGCTTCTCTTTGCATCTAAAGAGAGACATGGTTTATCAGCTATCTGTCCCCACACCTTTTTTAGTGGGTCTAATTTCTGCTGGCATTAGGTCTGTGGAACACAGCCCGGTGCTAATGAGGACAAGGTCACAGCTTTGCGTGGGGCAGACAGTGTGTTTCCTGTAGTGGACACCTACAGGCTGGACAGCCACATTGGCGACATTTTCACAAGGTTTGGGGAGGCCAGGTGAGGAAGGGGATGGGTGAATTAAAACTCAGCCCGTCTTTGGTTTCCCTGGTCTCGAAACATGGGCCTGAGAGTCTGCTGATCGTGCATCAGTAGCTATATCTCAGCAAAGGATGGTTTAGGTATGAACATAAGTCATGATTGAAAACTATGGTGAATATTTAATTAAAAAAATTTATTACAGTAAAAAGACACACTGTCATTAATTCCTCTCAAAACACTCTCCTTTGTTTCTAACGCACTTTGCCACTTTCTGAAGCAGTTCTGGAAATTCGCTTTTGTGGTTGTCTGTAGTTGTGTTGTTGTGGCTGCCTTGATGTCCTAAATTGATTCAAAGCATTTATCTTCTGTGGTCATTTTGACTTCAGGAAAGTTCTGTGGTGCCAGATTCAGTAAATAAAGTGGATGAAGACACACAGTAATGCTTTTATACGTCTGCCTTTCTTTTGATTGAAACTTGTTAGTGGCAATCACTGTATTTTTGATCGTACCTAGAATTGCTTTGAAAAGTGGCAAGATAATGTTCAACTCATGGAAGAGGAGTGTGAATGGTATTGTGTCTTTTACTGTAATAAACTTAAAAACATTTAAACATTAATAGTATATTTCAACCACACCTTCAATAACATTCAACTCTAAGGGATTATGTTTTAGGAAATCATTCATGGCAGAAGTTCCTTGGGGTGAAAGGTTCTTTTTGTTCATGAATTCACTCAGAAACTAATGAGTTTCAAGGACTCTTGTGGACACTTATGGCCCATAAAGAGCAAATAAGACACAGTTCCTACCTGTTTTGGTTTCCGGGAGCTACTATGCTACCAGTTGGATGACTGACAGTAGCAGAAATGTGTCCTGTCAGAGTTCTGGAGGCTGAAGTCTGGAATCAAGGTGTTGGCTGGATCGGGCTCCCTCTGAAACCTGGAGGGGAATCCTTCTTAGTCAATTCCAGCCCTGGCAGCCCCAGGCATTCCTCGGCTTGTGTCAGCACAGCCCTACTCCTGGCTCTGTCTTTATATGGCTGTTTCCCTCCCTGTCTCTGTCTTCTTTTAAGGATAGCCTGTCATGGGATGCAGGGCTCACACTAATGACCTCATCCTAACTTGATCTCAACATCTGCAAAGGCCCTACTTCCAAATCAAGACACATTCACAGGTAGTGAGGCTTTGGCTTCAATATATTTTTTTTTTGAGAGGATGACACAATTCAATCCATAACACCACCTGTCCTCAGGAAGCTTCTAGTTTAGTGCAGAAACTGATGGGAAAAAGATGATGGAATTAATGCTTAAAGGGGCCAAAGTTCTGCCCCTTAAGTGTCCAAGGGAAGACCCCCCCCATACATGTATGGAATAATGCAGAATTGATATGTCACAGAGGCTCTGTAGAGGCATTTTCCTGGCATGTGATCTTGAAGGAGAGTAGAATTTTAGCAGTAGAGAAGTGGGCAGTGAAGGGCATTTCGAACTGAGTGCAAAGTTGAACACATGTCATTAGGCCTGATAAGGAAAGTGCTTCCAGTAAAGTCAAGGGAAGAATTGGAGTCTTCCCAGAAAGATTTTGCAAAAGACCCAGTGGCTCAGGAGGAGCTGGACTCAGGAATGGTGGTGGATGAGAAGTCAGAGGCAGGTCATGGGGAGTGTGTGTGTGTGTGTGTGTGTGTGTGTGTGTATGTGAGGGTGATGCTGATGGCAGATGGCAGTGGGTGGATAGGTGGGAGATGAGCGGAGCAGAGCCCACTCTCAGACTTCTGGTGGTGTTGACTGGGATGCTGATGAGGCCTTCAGCCAGGACTGGAAGGTCAACAAGTTTGAATGGGAGGAGAGTAAGTGTGCTTGTCAGTATGTGAACTTTGAGATAACTGTGACCCAAGTTATAGATGCCCAGGACTAAGTTAGCAGCTTGAGTGCGACGTTAGGGAGAAGTCAGGGCAGGAGGCAGGGCTGCCATTGTGAGAGCTGAGACTATGGGAGTGACCGAGGTGACCTGCAAAAACTTGGACAGAGGCAGAAGAGGAGTGAGGCAGAGCCCAAACCTCAGAGAATGGCCCTGGTTGGCCAGAGGTAGGAGCCTGTGCATCCCAGACAAGCCAGGAGGAGGGAATTAAGAGGCGCGGGAGTCCCCAGTAGGATGGCCTGTCAGGCACCAGGCCAGAAGAATGAGAGGTAGGAGAGCGTCAGATCTGACATTTACCTTCTGAGAGGTGAATCACTAGAAAACTCTCAGCAAAGTGACTGGGGTAGAGTTTGAGTTGTGAGAGGTTAGGGAGGTGAGCAAAACAGGCAGTAAGGTAACAGGGTCACTCTTGAAAAGTTTGGCAAAGTGAAGCAAGAGGAAATGGGAAGCAGGGGAAAGAACAAGGATTTTTTAGTTTGTTAGGAAGATAGAAAAGAGAGGGCAAGGGGCCCAGGATTTAGCTCAGCGTCATAAGCACCTGCTTTGCAAGAGCGTGGTCGTGAGTTCGATCCCTGGTACGAAAAAAAAGAAAGGACAGTTAATTCATGAGGTGAATTCTAGGAATGACAGCAGGTGTGGCGTTGGTAACAGGGAAGGAAGTTTAATTGGTATTCTGAGGGGAGTTTTGGGAAGACAGAAGAGGTAGGATTATCTGAACGAAGTCTGAATCTCATGGACCTTTTTAATCTGTGAGGGTCACTCTTGCAGATGAGCTGGGCAGTGGCCACATTGACTTATGAACACCGAATTCTGTGGTTAGTGATCTCTGCCGTACCCTACTGGCATGGGACCTGAGGCTCGTTCCTCACCTCTTGGGGCTTCTACATAGACTTTTATGGATGTTTCCAGAACTGAGGAGTAGAGCTGGCTCCTTTGAGAGGCTGTCTCTAACTCAAATATGAAAGCCAAGTGGAATGTTTCGTCTTGGAAGCAAAGGTACTGTGGGAGCCTGACCTGCAGTCTCCTCCATTATCATCCAGGGGAACAGCATGTTTTCCCTTTGCCTGCCCTTCTGTGAATCTGAGTTTCTGGACCTCAGGAATGAACAGCGAAAATGGGATCAGGAATCCTGGGGTGTGTGTAGCTTCAACTGTGCACCATTGGGTGCCAAAGATATTGAGTCAGTGCAGCCTTATGCGAAGGGCTAACAGACACAGGGCTGGGCTTCCTGCCTTGGTGGTATCGACACAGGACTTGCAGCCTAGTTGAGGAGACAAGAATTCCCCAGGAAATGCATGTGTACAGTTGTGTGCTTTTAAAAAGAAAAACCAAGCCAGTTTTGGTTATAGTGGTGGAGGGAGGTTCATGAAGGATGAGAATGGAACTTTGAGAGGTAGTTGGGAAATAGAGTCCCTGGTAAATGCCTGCATTCTGGAACCATGTAGCAGGAGCTGGAGATGATAAGGTTGACCAGATTGGAGAGGAGCATGTCTGGCAGTGAACTGTGATCAGGTGGGGTGTTACTTGGACTTTGGAGGGCATTGAATGTCAGTGTGGACTTTTTCCTGAGAGTGAATGGGAAGGGAAGGAGTCACATGAGGAAGTCAATGTTCTGGAAAGAGAACCAGATCTCTGTGACTTGTTTTTGGCTGTGAAAATTTCAGTGCCTTCTATAAGATCCATTGGCCATCTTCCCTGCTCTTGTGGAGCTCACATAGGAGATGGGTAGACCTTTCTTCCTCTTTACCCTTCTGCCATTACAGAACTTTCCCTCAGGAGCTTGCATTTATTCCTTTAAGCCATGCAGAGCAGAGGTTATAGTAAAGCCAAAGAAGGAAAACCTGTTTTCCAGTCTTGTCGTCTTCTTCTTCTTCTTCTTCTTCTTCTTCTTCTTCTTCTTCTTCTTCTTCTTCTTCTTCTTCTTCTTCTTCTTCTTCTTCCTTCTTCCTTCTTCCTCCTTCCTCCTTCCTCCTTCTCCTCCTCCTCCTCCTCCTCCTCCCTGTGGCTTTGTTTTCTTGTGCTTAGCCTCTGTAGATCTGGGTAACGTCCCTCTTTGGATTTTGCCCTGTTCTCACAGTGATTTTACTGAAGCCCTCACCACCCACAGAAGAGAACCCAGTGCTGGGGTGCAGGTTGAGCACTGATAGCATTCCAGTCTTTCATTCCTGCAGGGAGATGGTGTCTATGTTAGAAAAACGCATCGCCACTTCACAAAATAACTGCCCATCACAGAGTTCCTTGAAGAAATCCTAAAATAACAATAATAGAACATGTGCCATGCTTGTGGGATGCAAGGGCTCATGGGGGAGGGGGTGGGGTGCAGAGGAAAGAAACAGATTTTAATGTCAGGCTGACAAGAGTTTATTATACACATCAGTGGTTAAAATAATTACTTTTTTTAAATTATGAAAAAGGCTTTCTGGGGCCCTGTAAAATACCAGCTGCTGTTTCTTGCAGTGGATTTGCTGGGGCTGTGAAAGAGACACCTTGTTTTTCCAGATCCCCTTGAGGATTTGGCAAGAGGCAGTGGAGTTGGACCTGTCTTCTCCTTGCCCTTGCACCCAGAGGTCCCCCTGAGGTGCTGCTTGCTCCAGCTTCTGTTTCACACCTTGAGTTTGGTTTGTCTTTCCCTCTGAGGTGACTGGTGGATAAAGGTACCACTTGGCATCATTTTTTTCATTTGCTTTGAAATATTCAGGGCGTGTGAATAAGCAGAAACCATAGAAGGAATTGGTGGGGACAGATGGATGCCTGAGATCTCAGTTTTCCTATACAGGCAAAATCTCATGCGAAACAGAGCCTGAGGATTGTTAGGTGATTTCGCACAGGGAAATCTGACTGTGCTATGGCCTGTTGTTTCAGTATCAGTCCTTTTATTAGAGTTTTAGTCTCATTACTGAACTCAAAGAAGCTGTGATGCTGTTGAGTTGGCAAGAGAGGACCAGAAAATGATTGCTTAGGACTCTGTCGATCATGTGCTTGTCATTGTCATGTAACTATGGCCCACTGATCACAAATCTCCTACACTTCCTTGGGTACCCCACTAACACTTTCACTTTTGGTTTTTGGTACTAAGGGGTCAAATCCAGTGGAGTATACCACTGATCTTATCCCAGCCCTTTTTATATTTTATTTACTAAGTTCTCTATGCTGGCCATGAGCTTGCAATTCTCTTGCCATAACCTCCTGAGTAGCTGAAATTACAAACCTGTGTCACAGTGCCTGGTCCCATTTTCTTTTTATTTTTGGCTTCCTTTCTCTCCTGGATTTTCTGGTTGGGGCTGAGCTGAAGGCAAATCTTTTTATGACCACTCTTTCATTAATGTCCATGGTAATAGTGAGATTATCCCCTAAAATTGAAGCTAGCCCCTGAGATCAAAGGTGGATGTTCTAGTCATCAGGAAGACAACTCCAAATAAAATGAAATGCTTGGAGGTAGTTGATGGTTTTGCAAAGAGCCAGTGCTCTACCTGAGGTGGGGTGAGAAGGGGTGTGCCTTGCTGGCCTTGCCCTCCTTCCTGGCTGCCCATGACCTGCTTGGCTCTGGTCCTGTGGTGTTCTTGGGACTCTGGAGGGATCTTTTCTAGTGAATACCTTTGCCTTCTCTGACCCTTGAAATGATGTTCTGACCCTCTATTGTTCTTAGCTGAAATACGAGTGAAAATCCATATTATTCATCATTTAACCAGGATAGATAAGGACTAACAAATAAACAAAACAACACGAAACAAAACCGTGGTGAAAAGGTCATCAGAACCTTCCCCACAGAAGCAAAGAAATGGAAGGACAGAAAACCGGCTCCTGCTTATGACTCCATTCAGACTGATTGGTGTCATGGAGGTGGCATCTCCACTTCTTTCACCCTGGACCTGGTGAACTCATTCCTTAGGTGGCCTCCTTGCCTGTATCATCTTTGCCCGGAGGAGGCCCTTGATCTTCACCTGCCTCCATTCTCAGGAGCGGACTGGGCACTGCTTCCTGTATCAGAGCACTGCCTCAGGTTCTGTTTTGACATGAACGGTGAGTCCAGCTCCATTTGATGAGGGACGGTTCATGCTACGGTTGATGAGGCAGCATCATTCCTGCAGGTGGCTGGAACGTGTTTCCTGACCCTTCAGTTGTGTGCAGGCTGAAGATCCCTTCAGGATGCTTAGGACTAAAAATGCTTTAGATTGTGGAGTTCTCCAGATGTTGGAACATTGGCATGGACTCTACTGATTGAATATCCCTAACTTGCTCTTTGTCTGAGCAAGGGGTGGGCAGATTTTCCCAAGACAAATGTAATTATTGTGTATCACAAACACAATAATTAATAAATATTAATAAGAAATGCCTTGTGTCATGTAGGTATCAAAAAGTTTGGCTATCAGAACATTTTGGATTTTTAGATTAAGGATGTTTTTCCTGTAAGTTTTTTCTTTCTTTCTTTCTTTCTTTCTTTCTTTCTTTCTTTCTTTCTTTCTTCCTTCCTTCCTTCCTTCCTTCCTTCCTTCCTTCCTTCCTTCCTCCCTCCCTCCCTCCCTCCCTCCCTTCCTTCCTTTCTTTCTTTCTTTTATCATTGAAAGAGAGCTGGGGATTTAGCTCAGTGGCATAAGCACCTGCCTTGCAAGTGCGCAGTTGTAAGTTCGATCCCCTGTACCAAACAAAACAAAACAAAAACAAGAGTTTTTAGGGCTGGGGATTTAGCTCAGTGGTATAAGCGCCTGCCCCACAAGTGCAAAGTCATGAGTCCTGGAAAGCAACCTTTTGACAACAGGGAGAGAGAGACCAGTTTCTAATGAGCTTCTGAGCATGTGTCACCTCTCTGTAGACTTAATTTCAGTATCCATGTAGCTGCAATTGGAACGGACATCAGCCTGTGCTGGCTTTATTTTCCACAGTTGCTCCATGGGGTGCCACATGCAAATGTCATCTTTGGCTGCACTTCCATTTGGTAGGTAAACTTTTGGGAAAGTGGTTAAAACAAGGTTTTGTGTGTGATGAGCTACTTTATAGATTTACACGAAAGAACTAGAAGACTAGGTGAGTTTGGTGTTTTGTTTTTGTTTTTTTAAGGCAAGGTCTCACTATGCAGGTTCAGGCTGATTTTGAACTGACTTCATAGCCCAGGTTGGCCTTGAACTTAGGGCAATTCTCCTTCCTTGGCCTCCCAAGTGCTGAGAGTTTGGTGTTTTCTACCAGAATCTAAAATCTTATTTGGAATTGTATTTTGGCAAAATCAGCATAGTCTATCAGAAAGAAAATACAAATCACTAGTTGTGGGTGTGGGCTGCTTCGGGGTATTGCCCCGGCCAGTAGGGACACAGCTCCCTGGGGCTCCAGACCAACTTTGCCCAGCAGCTTTGCTAGTGATGTGGAGTCCAAGTAAATAGCACATTAATGGACTTTCCAGATACATGAAATTCAGCAGCTGCTGCAAACAACAGTAAGCCCAGGAAAAACCAAAACTGTATAAAGGAAGAGAGAAAGGAAGAGGAAGAAGAGGATGAGGAGGGGAGAAAGGTCAGCAATGTAATTAGGAAGCAACGGAGCTGAGATCCAGCTTTTGGAATCCAGTTCTTGCATCTGAGTGTGACTGCACATACTGTGTATTTTGGGGGACTTATCCCAACAACTGACCAAGCCAAGACTACCCTAAGTGTGGCTAAGGCCACCCTGTGGGGAGAGAGTTGTTTGGTATTTAGGGTCTGGTTGTGTGGGTGGATATAAGCAGGACAAGCAGTAGAGACAGAACCACTATGTGGTCATTCACCCTTTTAAGGGAATTAACACCACAAGTGTAAACACTCACCATTAGTAGTAGGTCAGAATTGATGTGTCATCACCGGAGTGGTAACAAATTATACCTTATCAGCTAATTACAGAGCCTTTATGAACTGGCCCCCATTCTGTCTTGTGTAGGTTCATCTATTATTTTTAGTAGACACCCTACGCCTCAGACAAGTGATGGGGTTTGCTGTTCCTGTGACTTATTTTTCTGTCCCTCTGCTTAGAAGCCCTGCCTGGCGCTGCTCCCTGCCCAACCTCCTCTGGGTCTTATTGCCCATCCTTTTCACTGTTTTCTTCATCTCGGTCTCCTTAGAGCAGGGATGCTGGAGAGGAAAATAGCCTCTTTTTTTTGTTTGTTTTCTCCTATCAACTCATGCCCCAAGTTGTTTCAGTGACTCTATCAGAACTCAAGAGAGGTTGCTGATGGGGGTGAATGGGCTGACCCTGAGTTACGGAGTGGAGGTGTGAGACCTGGTGTATGGCCTGATTCTATGGTGCCACACGGAGCCCCCCATGCGCTGAGGGAGTGTGGCAGGGCAGAGGGGCCCATGGGTGGTCCCCATGCTGGGTGAGTTGCCATAGATGTGGTTTGGATGTCCTCTTCTATGTACAGGCCAAGCTTGTTTCTTTTCTTTTCTTTTTTTACATTTTATTTTAGAGAGAATAAAACCAAGCAAAATAAAACAGAATAAAGCCAAGCAAAATAAGACCGTGTAAGTGACACAGGATTTCAAAACAAGATGTTAGAAAATCAACAATGGTTAACATAATGCCTCTTGTTGTCTTCAGAATACCTTCAGACGTGGTAAAATCAAACAAAGAGAAACAGAGCAGAACCAATAAAAACAAAACAATGGCTGCAATACAGGACTTCAAAGCAAGATAATAGCAAATCCAAAATGGCTATCATAATATATCTTGTTATCTTCGAAATAGTTGTCCATGCCATCAGATACAACAAAATCAAGCAAGATAAAACAGAATAAAATCCAACCAAAACCAAACAATGAGCCTGATACAGGATTTTGAATTATCAGTGGCCACCACCTTGAGAAGCGGATCCCCCATAGATGCTACATTGCATATTGTTATCCTCTGAATAGATGATCAGACTACTGCCTTTAGGCCTGCACAGTCAGTGAAACACTAAACATTACAAGCATTAAGTTGTATTTTAGCTCATTAGCTATCATCACAGCCTGCGTTTCTCCAGATCAGCAGGTCATTATGGGGATAGAAGGTAGAGGAGCGTTGGCTCTTCTTGTCTCTCTGCCTGTGCAAGGGAAGGGGCTGGCGTCTGGCTCTCCCCTAGTCAGCCGGCACATGGCACTGATTCACAGGAGTGGGCCAAGCTTGTTTTAACTCAGTGACTGTTTCAACCTGGTCCCAAGGCCGCCTGGCATGTTTTATATGGCCTTGGAGGCTTTAGCAGAATGTGGGTGCAGCGTATGGTGTTGAAGGTTTGAGATGTGATCCTCAGGAAATAATTGGTTTAGAGGAGCCAGGCTTGGTTGCTGGCGGATGTGGAAGGTGTGCCATGGAGACATCCCCATGTCCTGGGAGGCACCTGTGAGGATGCGGCCCCTCCGTGTCTGGCAGTGTGAAGATGCGCACTTTGAACCTTGATGACACCTGGAGAGTTAAGGAGTCTGAGATGTAGGTGGGGGTAGCTCTGTAATTGCCAGCTCTGTAATTGTGAGTGGGCTTGAAGGGAAGGTAGCGGCTAGGCTTTGCCTGTGGATGCTAGAAAGCTTAGGCCCCAAGGTGGATGCTTGCGGTTAATGACCAGGGTGCTTGGGGCAAGGAGGAAGTGGGTGTAGGGGTTTTCCTTCCAGGGAGCAGGGTCTAGACTGTAGGCCTTTCCAAGACCCAGGGTCCTCAGGGAAGTGAGAGACACCCAGCATGGCAGATGGTCCCTGCCCTGGCAGGCTATAAGAGAGTCTATCCAGGAGTCCCCAAGGGATGGGAAACTGCAGCTGTGGCTGGGAGAGCACTGATAGAGATGGTGTGCAGAGATCCTGCAGAAAGGGGCTCTGATCTGGTATGGAGCGCTGGGTGGGTATCTTGGGGCCAGGAGGCCTGAGCCAAGGTGTGCAGGAGGCGCAGGGCAGTGAGGTGAATGGAGGATGCCCAGAGCTGAAGGAGCTGAAGGAGCAGTGGGAGAAGCATGGCACTGTGTTCTTCCAGGTGATACATTTCCTCAGGGGGTTCGAGTCTGCGCTGGCACCTGGTGAGGATCACGTCGGAGAGGAAAGCGAACTCTGCTTTGACTGAGATCTTGTATGACCTTGAGTCATCACTCTTCACAGGTGGGTGCTGTGTTGAATTGTGACCATAGCAAACCCGTTAGGTTGAAGTCCTAGTCCCAGGGCCTTAGAATGTGGTTGTATTGGAAGCTGGATCTCTGCAGATGCAGTTAAAGTGAGCTTACTAGGGTGGGCTCTAATTCACAGTGATTGGCACATTTAGAAGAAAGGGAAATGTGGACACAGACACAGGCTCTGGCAGAGTATGACCACGTGAGGATGCAGGCGGGGCTTGGAGTGAGGCTGCCATAAGCCAGTAAAAACCCAGGGCTCCCACAGAAGCTGGAGGAGGCCAGGAGGACCCTTGCATAGAGGCTGCAGTGGGAGCATGGCCCACTCAACACTTTGACTCTAGAACTTTGAGAAGATGCATTTCTGTGTTTTGAAGCTATGCATTTAGTGACTGTTTGTTACAGGCCCTCGGAAACTTAAGACAGTAGGGGAAGGAAGAGAAATGGAGGGTTGTGTTGAGGATTAAATGGAACATATTTATTCCCAGGACAAGGCCTGGAACAAAGCAGGTGCTCTATGAATAGTAACTATTGTTGTCTCATGGGGAAGGACGCAGGGGCAGGTGCCATTTTTGTGTGGGGGTGGGGTTTGTTTTTGTAGTTATTTCTGG
This sequence comes from Hydrochoerus hydrochaeris, assembly GCA_004027455.1. Taxonomy (NCBI): domain Eukaryota; kingdom Metazoa; phylum Chordata; class Mammalia; order Rodentia; family Hydrochaeridae; genus Hydrochoerus; species Hydrochoerus hydrochaeris. Next base: position 123,873 of record PVLA01003354.1, read on the forward strand.
GAAAACTGGAAATAAAGATTACGTTGGGTACACACAGACACGCATGTACACACACTCTGGTAGCACCCTAGAGAATTCGTTACTTACCTGTATTCCTCTCAGTCCACCCCATAAGCCTCCAGCTCCACAGTCAGAAGATAGAGTTTGAAAATACAGGTAGATCATAATAACCTGAAGATACACTAACAGGTAATGACTAAGCCCCAGGTCCTTTATAGGGGGCAGTTTGGATACCAAGAGGGACAGCACTAGAGTGATCCAGGCCTGAAATACCAGGCTGGAAGTATCCCAGAACGGGTAATACAGTGACCTAAACAAGTCGTACCCACATCCTTGCTTCCCCTAAGCACGATCCCGGGTGAAGGCAGATTTATCCTGTTGGTTGAGGCTGCTTCCCATTCCCCCTTAAATTCCAGAATGACCCAGACTCAGGCTTATTTTCTACACATTCTCAGAGACATCAATGGGTCTATATTATTTCTTCCTTCTTTGCTTAGTATCTGAGAGTTAGGTCTCCCCATTACAAAGCAAATCTAGTCCAAGTTATCCACCGAAATAGGAGTCACCTGCTGAGATTCAGAGGTAGGGAGCAACCTGATCTCAGGAGCTGGGGCAGTGACTTTGGTGCCAGCCAGCCTGAGGTCCTTATCCCACCTCTTGGATGTGGTTATTTGTCTTGCCTTCAAAGCCAGTTTCTCATCTCTGAAGTGGGGATGACAGTATCTAACCTTTACAAGCAGTCCTGGTAGTGGCTGGTGGGTTGAGACAGCACCTGTAACCTGCCTAGTTGGTTGTCTGGCCAGAGTGGGCCCTTGGTCTACGGGAGTATTTGTGAGTTGTCTTCCCTGAGCAGTGTGCTTTATGTCTGCTGCAAGCTGATCACTGGGGGTAATTAAAGCATCTGGTTCTACACCAGTTCCATACATACTTGAATGGCTATTGCATGAGATTTAGTGAATATTCTACAAGGGTGCTATCCCAATTATTATTTTAGTAGCTGTCCTTCCCCCGCCAACACAATGCTCTAGGGATGTCCCAGTATGTCATGTAATGGAAGAGGTGTTTCTGTGGTTGAAAGCAGGGCGAGGACTATCTCTTTTTGTTACTGTTCCCTTTCCTTCATTTTCTCCAAGAAGAAGTCATTTGAATATCTTATACTTGGAGTAAGCTGGAACTGAAGATGGGGTGGAGAGGATTGTCCCACAGAAAGACTTCCTGGGCATTAGGGTTCCTGAGAACAGCTGTCAGATGACAGCTAACAGCCTCCGTGGATAGAACCTCTTCTGTGATTGAAGTTCTCCTGTCATTTTTCTTTTGTCAGCCAGTCAGTTCTTATTCCTCACTCAGAGTCCTACACTTCAGTATTCCTCAGCAGAGGCGGAACATGATGGATCTCCGCCTCTGTCTGAGTACGTTTTTGTATTCTTCATGACCATTCCAGTGTCTCCCTGACCTGACTTAGAGACTACAGTGTCATTTGCTCCTTGCCTGCATCTTGTTTCTCTAACACATAAATAAACCACTGGATGAGAAGCTCCCTAAAAGTGGAACCACTTCATCTGTAATCTCCAGATTGCTTCCCTTGGGAAGGACAAACACAGGCCTTCCGTGCATGAAACTGGTTCTTCTTGGGTTTTCATTTATTGTCCTACAAGGAAATCTCCACTTGTTCTTATAAAAATTATTTCCAAGAACATTTATTTTGTGTTGTTATTTAAAAGACAGTAATTGGGCTTCTGTCACATTTTTTGGAAAACTATCTTAGGTATGCAGCCTGTTCCCTTGCAACCAACAAAAATATTCATATTCTTTCATCCATATGTTCACAGAAGATAAAGTTAAAATAGCTTGTTTTATATTACTGGGATTAAGATGATAAATATGTCCCCAGATATCAAATGAGTAGAGTAGTGCAGATTTAAATTCCACCTGGAATAAGAGGCATTATTTCTGACATTATTATTTCATCTTTTCACCCATCTATCATCTGTCTATCCATCCATCCATCCATCCATCCATCCATCCCACACGTCCTTCATGAGCATTACTTAGTGCAAAGCTCCGAGACCTGTGGGCGGTACACACTTAATGTAGCCAAAGACCAAGGAAGTCCTGGCAGAGGGTAGCATTTAATATGTTGCATGATTAGCATTTTATGCCCATGTATTCTCCTTCCTTTTATTTAGGGTTAACTATAGAAAACCAATCTATCTGTACTTACGTGTATTATATCTCAAGGACACTATTGGCTAAATATGTAGGTTCTTCTGGCTTCCACAGTTTTCATTCTTTCTCTTATTCTTGAGTGTTCTGTATCTTCTGTGTCCCTCCCTCATTAGGGACCAAGCAGTTGGAGAAGGACAGGAGAGGATGGGTAGGTTTTGCTTTTTATTAGCCACTGTGGTTGCTGACTAGTTCAGAACTCAAATCCTGCAGTGGCATTTCTGTATAAAATGTGACCTGGGGTCTTTGGGGCTTCCTTAACCTGGCATGGCGCGGTGTCCTGGCGTTTGTCAGCAGACTCTTTGGATTCCTGATATTAACTCTCTCAATAAAAAGCGAGCAGCGGCACCATTCCGGCAGAGGTTTAGTGAGGCACAGCTGCCTGGCGCAGTGTCTAGCATGTGTGGCTGCTTGGATAATGTCAGTCTCTTCCTCCTCACTCTGATTTTTCAAGGTAACAGGAAGTAGATTTCATCTGAATGTCATGCCTGAGATACTTTGCTAACAGTTCAGTGCATGTATGGTTGGGACAGGGTTTGAATGTGATCCTCAAAGATTCACGTGTTGGTACCTTGGTCTCTCTCCAGTAGGACAGTGTTGTGAGAGGTGGCAGAAGCCTTAGGAAGTAGGACCCAGTTGGAGATGGCTAAGTCACTGGAACTTCTGTCCTAGAAAGAGATTAATTCTGTTATTGTAGAGTGATTTCTAGTGGGAGTGACTTGTTAGAAAGTGACACCACCCTGTCACACTTGGTTCCTTTTGCATATGGCCAGTTTGCTTCCTGTGTCTCTGTCACGATGTAGCTAAGGGGGCTCTCACCAGAGCCTGAACTGATGGGGCTGCCCAGTCTTGGACTTTAAGCTTCCTACATTGTGATTTTAAAAATATGTTCTTTATAAAGTTCTCAGTCTTGGGTATTTTGTTACAGTAACAATATTGACAACTATGGTACCCTATTTTAAGATTCAGTTTAATTCCTGTGTTTGTCAAAGCATTATCTCATTTGGCATAGGAAGACCAGAGGTCAAGATGGTGCTGTTGGTCTTGCCAACTAACATACTCTGTGATCTTAAGGAATGCTTGGCCCTTTTTTTTTGCCCCAGTTTTACCATCTGTCAGAATGGTCACCTCTTCTGCCCAAAGTAGATACAAGACACAGATAAGATGGGGAATATTTTGAAATTGTGTACACATGGCAGAGACTTGTTCGTGTCATAATCAAATTTCAGTTTCTCACTCAGGATCAGCAGGCATGGGTTTAACATATCTTGTTTAATGTATCGGTGTCTCTTGGCTTCAGTGGTGCCAGGGGCCTGGACTCAGGATTGTTGGATTGTTGCAGACTCAGAATTTTCTGTGGAGGGAACAGCAACCTTTATTTCACCTGCTGAAAACTGTAGTTGCAGAAGAATTTGGCTCAGCCTTTCCAAAATAAATTTACCTTTGGGCTGAGTCCAGGAGTGGAAAAATTTAGCTGGGAACAATAGCTTCTCAGAAAAAAAATAGGAGTGATTACAAACTAGGGGCTAGGTACCCATGAGAGAAGGCTTGGGTGTAACTGCAGCCATTCTGTCCCAGCACCCCCCACCCACAGGGAAGGCTCAGCAGAGGAGAGGGAATGAAAATCTCAAGGTTTTTCTGCTTTTTCCCACCGTCAGATAAACTCGAGACTGCCTTCTGGAGTGACGGGTGGGCTTTCTTTCATTTTGTGGGCTTGATAGAATTTGACTGTGTAATTATTCCTCTCAGTTGAATATCCCTGAATATCCCTTGACATGATGGTGGTATAGGTAGCTTTAGCAAGCATAATTCCTATAATCCATAGAGTGTCAAGAAGGTACTTATTTTCAGATCAAAAGCTGCTGACCTGATTAAGCCTTCTGTCTCGCCTTGGAGCTTAGGATAATGAATTTGTCCAGTGCAGTGGTTAATGAGACTTGGGGGTTTGGGGAGATAGTTCTGAGCCGGGGTGTTGAACAGAGCTTTTATACCAATCATCAGATGCTCAGGTTAATGGAGCTCTGTGTCCGGTTTTCTAGCTGTTTTCACTGTCCCACAGGTCATGGCAGCCGATGAAGGATTTCTGTTCTTTTGCAGTTGGCCCTTGAAGTTAACATTGCTTTGGGGACTGGAAATAATTTTTTCTAGTGATTTCACCTGCAGAAACATGTCCAGGTGAAAGCTTGGGGCTGGAGCGGGAGGAGAAGGTGTGGAGGTTCTGGGGGAAAGGATTCTGAGTTGATGTCGGGGTAGAAATATGCCTTAGGCTGGCCAAGAAATTGGTACTTCATGGCTGCATTTGTAGTTGGCAAGAGAAAGTGGCTCTGAAGTGAAGTGTTATCCAGGGTTGCCTTCTCCTCTCAATGGAAAACTTTCCTTCTTCCAACAGAGGAAATAAATGCACATTAATAATGTAATGAGGAAAGGAGGCTCTGAAAGTGCCCTGTTTCTCTTCACTCTCAGATTGCTGTTTTCCCCCAAATCCTCCCCCTGCTCTTGTTTGCAGCTTCATTTTGTGGTTCTTCCGTTGTCTTTCAAGTTCAAGGGAACTTGGAGCAGGGTCTGTGACACAGCTGTGAAGGAGAAGTCCAAGAGGCTTGGGCTTTACTCTTGCAGGAGTCAGACTTGAAGCCAGAATGAGCTTAGCTCTTAGTTCTGCTTTGAATTAATTAAAAATCTGCCCTTGTCACAGTCTCTGGTATCCCATCCCAACAGTGTCTTCTCTGTTATTCCAAGGAAGAATTTTGTCTTGGATAGATGACAAGTTGGCTCTTCCACAGTGCATTAAAGTCCAGCAGAAGGAAAGTTAGAGCCCCTGTCTTCTGTCTTCTATGTGTGAGATATCTTGGTACACTGCAGGTGATTCATAGGGAAGAGATTTGATCAATAGCAAAATCAAAAAACAAAACAAAAAAACACACCACAACAAAACAAGACAAAAAACACCCAACGACAACCAAAAACACACCTTTCATTTGAACTGTGTCTCAGTTACTGAAGAGCCTTCTCAATTCTTATTCCTATGAGGAAGAACCTGGGGCAGAGGGTCATGAAATATTTTACTCAATATCACAAATCAAATAATTGACGATACACATAAACCTGGCTTACCTTTCACAGGTCAGTGGTAAATTGAATAGGTTTTCCACTTTCACTTGGAAGCTAGCTCATTTCCCCGAAAGACAAGGGTCCTGGCCAATAGAAATCTGATTTTATGACTGTTATGTTTCTCACAGTCCAGCAGGCACCACATCTGAGTCTGCAAATGCTGGCTTTTGATGATTGCAGTGGAATTCCCCTATGGGTCACAGTTCATTATTTGCCAGGTGTATAGTCCCTGCTTAGAGCATGTGTCCTGGAACTTGCTGGGTTTGCAGATAGCACAAGCCTGTGTCTTAGTTCCCATTTCTGTTTCCTCCATCATAACAAATACCTGAGATAACCATCTTCTAGACCAAAGGTTTATTTTGGCTCACAGATTTAGAGGTTTCAGTTTGGTTGGCTCTGTTGCACTGGGTGGGAGAACATGGCAGAGCAAAACTGCTCACCTCAAGGTTGTGAAGCAAAAGAGAGAAAGAAGAGATTGGAGTCCCACAATCCCTTTCACGATCTCAACCTCAGTGGCCTCAAGCCCCACCTCTTAAAGGTTCCATCACTTCCTAGCCATCCCTCCCTGGGGTCCAGGTCTCCAACACATGGGCCTTTTTGCAGGAGGATATTTAAGATTCAGGCTATGGCACCATTTCTGCAACGTGGAGGCTGCTGTGTTTCTTCGATTCATCACTGTGTCCTCACCAAGACTAATTGTTCGCAAACATCTGAATTTACTGGAGAGGCAGGAAAGGTGAATGGATAATAACACCTTATATTCCCATAGAAAGCCGTATACTTTCCAGCACCATTTAAACATTGATTATCTCATTCTAACTTCAGAACAGCCATTGTTATCTCCATTGGACAGTTGGGGGAAAAAATGGAGGCATAGAGAATTTCTCACTTGCCCAAGGTCACCATGCACACTTATAGCTGTTCTTGCTTCTGGCTGTATCTTCTTTGCTGGCTTCTGAGGGAGACTTTGTCTGTTCACAGAAGCCAAGGGTGTTCCTTTCACATGTCTTCCCTGAGCCCCTGCTTTGGAGGAGCTACCACTGGGGAGGGCGAATTTTGCTTCTGTCTGTGGGACACGGTTCGTGACGACTGTGAAATAAAATGGAAACAGCGCCTGCTTCCTTCCCACACAGACAAGCAGAGAGTCTGCCTCTGACGTGAAAGCTGGCTTGGAGCGGGAGGGGGCCCTGGCTGTCCCTTTCTCCTTGGCTCCTAGTTGCCACGCCGGGAAACGGATGTGGGAATCCCAGGCATGAAGCTCTGGGCTGCGAGGCCTCAGTGTCCTGATGCGCTGCTTGTGCCTGGGGTCCTGTGAGTGGCATGGTGTCCCTTTACCCATTCAGCTCACATGCACTGGGGGCCTCCTCTGTGGCAGCCAGTGTATGAGGGACATTGAAGATGCTGAGGGAGCTGTGCACTTTTCTTGCCATCAGTGTGTTACAAAGTTCATTCTGTCACCTTCCCTGCACTCACAGACCTGCACATTAAGGGTCTTTTATTTTCTTCCTGGGCAGAACAGTTGACTTATGCGTTAGATCCAATTCTGTACCATCCAGTGTTATTGATCAAAGTCATGAGGTCACTTGTAGTGAAGACAACCTATGTGTCGACGAAAGCTTATGTCCAGGGCAAACAGTAGATGACATCTCTTTATTACTTTATGCCCCGATGTGGGTAGGCCTGATCATATGGCTCAACTCTGGCCAGTAGAATGTGGGTGAAAGGTATAGTCATCTCTGGGTGAGCCCATGCAAACCTCCTGGGCTGCTTGCATTGGCTTGATGCAGTCAGTTATGGTGGTCTTGGCCATGGGGTGAAGGTGGGACAGTCACAAGAGTGAAGGAAGCTGGGTCTCTAAATCCCTGCAAGGAGGGGAACCGTTTCTGTGTGGAGGGGAGCATATAGTTTGTACCTTATTTGCACTGCGCCATTAGTATTTGGGGACTTGCCTATCACCTTGGTGTACTAGTTTCAGGAGCAGATGCTGGCTTCAGTCAGGAATGTGGACTCATTCTAGATGATATAATTGAGGTTTTTAGAACTTCTGGGACTCATTCTTCTGGATTAATGCCCCTCTCCAGGGTGTGAAAATATAGCAAGTGAGATAAAGATCCTTTAAACCCTATTTCTGTAAAAGGAAATTGAGTCTGTGACCTCTAGGGACTGCCAGACTTTGGTGGCAGGTGCCAGTCAGGAGCGCCCTGGGCTGGGGCCAGCACATTCAGTAGACCCCGCCAGGCCAGCGTGGCAAGTGCTCCAACCAGGCAGAGCCCCATAAGCTGTGCTGTCAGCCTTCCTGGGTTAAGGCCAGAGGACTGGTGTGTTAGAAGCTGCCCCAGTTCCAATAGATCTTGGCTTTTGCTCCCTTCCCTACCTCTGCCAGCTCTGTGACCTTGGGCAAGGCCCTTCTCTGGCCTCAGCATGATCTCTTTCCTGTGCTGGGTGTGGACTGGATGATATTGGATATTTATGAGTATGAATTTTGAGCGCTTTAACATAAACTAGTACAGACTACACCCTAGGAGTTTTTAGTGTTCCTGGGCTACTCTACCCCACCCAAATTCCAAAGCCCTGGCTTTGCCTTAACACAGTTTCTGCAGCATGTGATTGAATAGCACTTTGGTTTTCCCCGTGATCCTAAATCAGTGACTTCAAATTCTAAACTCAATGAAAAAAAAAAGGAAGCATCTGATGTCTATCCCACCTCCCCATTAACCTGTATTATATTTCTTCCAGTGGGAAGACTTGCCTCACATTTCTCCTAGTCCATGTATCTTATTTACTAAACATATGCACAGTGCTTCCTAGGTGCTAGACATTGTTCTCAGAACTTTCTATATATTCATTCATTTGCTTCTGTAACTACCAATGATCTGGCTGCTATCTTTATCCTCATATGACAGGTGAGAAAACTGAGACCCAGAGAGATTGAAGGAATATAGCCCTGATCGTTCAACCACTTAAGAAGCCAAACTGGGATTTGAACCCAGTGAGTCTGACTTCAAAGTCCATGCCCTTAACTGCTGTGATACTCTCCTAAGTGACCATCAAAATCCATTCTTCCTCTTGAGCCTCCTTGGCGAGTTGTTGTGGGCTTTGGCCTCTTGCTCTGAAGCCACAGCTCTAGATAGTGAAGTCTCAGCTGAATCCTGGCAAATTTATTTATTTATTTTTTTTAGCTCTGTTTTCCTCTGTAAAATTTCCTGCAGGCTTTCCTCTTCATGAAGCCTGCCCATAGATTAATGATCCCACCACCAGGCCCCAGGCCAGAACTCCCAGTCCTACAAAGTGGCAGGGGAAAGCTCTGGACATTGTGGCTCCAGCATGGCCCAGAGTGTGCCCGGGGCCTGGGGGGTTGTTGTCACTGCGATTTACAGCTGTACTAACTGGCAACTTGTTTGTGCCAGGACCAATCAGCACAGCAGGGCCTGTGATACCATTTTTTGTCACCCTCTTGTTCTCTAGGCTGAGGCCTACAGACCCTCACCCAAAAGGGATTGGGGTGTTTTGCTGCCAGGGGGCACCGTGTGATTTGTTTAGAGGGACAACTTGCCTTCTCCCTTCTCTGCTTTAACACTGCTTTAACACCTGGTGAGGAAAACTGGCCAGCGGAACGCATTCCATCTGATGGCCCATTCCGCCAAGGGTTCAGCCTTTGTTCCAGGTCACTGCTCCTTCTTGGCCCCTCCCCCTGGCTTTCATGCTTTCAGACTGAAGTTAGAGGGGAGGGCAGTTCAGAGAACAATGCAGCCAAAAGACCAGTTTACAACACAAACACTTATTAGTTTGCAACCTTAGGCAGGATACCAATCTCTCTGGGTCTCAGTTTCCTTATCTACAAAACAGGGATTTAAAAACTATTTCATAGAATTATTACGAGGATCAAAGTGCTAGGCATGTTGTAACCAAGAGGCTATGAACATATATAATGACCAAGAGTAGGGCCTTGGGCCATACTGCCTGGCTGGAAATCACAGCTCTTCTGACATCTGGTGTAAGTTGCTTATCATTTCTGTGCCTCAGTTTCCTTATCTGTAGAATGAGGATAATGGAGATCTTATTTCATAGTACTGTCATGAAAACTAAATGAATTAGTATTTGTCAAGCCCTTAGAAAGATAATGGGTGTTTCTGTTTAAATAAAACACACAAATGCTCAAAACACATTGGCTATTATTCTTATTATTGTTCCATTATTAATGGCTTTATAATAGCCCCAGAAAGGAAGCAGGAGAAATACTGTTATTTCACTTTTCAGATGAAAGGTTTAGTAACAGGGACAGACCCGTTTAGATTCTTGTCCCTTGTCTGAACGATGACATCTTCCCCTCACTGTCTCTGCGCCCTGAGTGTTCCTGTGAGCCTCTCACTCCCCTACTGGTTGCCCAGTCCTCCTGATACCTGAGTCTGGTCATGCTGTTTCTCCCGTCGGTGAACACCCCTGTCGGTGGCCCCGAAGACCCCCCTCTTTAGTAAGGTCTGCAGCTCTCATGGCCAGTCCTGCTGACAGCTGCAGCCCCTTCATGGCCTGCTGCTCCATTGGGCCTGAACACTGTTCCCTCTGCCTTTGCTTCAACTCCATGCAGCACAAATATCAGCCCCTTCTTGCTCCTGCCCCGAATCAGGCTGGCCTCCGCGGACTCCCCTCTGCTTGGCTGTCATAGTCATCCGCATGGTCCTCATTTGCTTAGGGCCTTCAGCTCCTGCATTGCACTTTCCTGTCCTTGATGGGCAGGGGTCATGTGTGTGTAAGTTTCTATTCACCCCATACTTCTACCTCTTCAAGACAGGAAGTACATCTGACATCTGGTAAGTTCCCAGAGACTTTGGATGCACAGTCATGATAAGGGTCACCTCTGTCATCTTATCTCTGTAATACTATTTTTTTTTTTTTTTTGTCTCTTTGAGACAGGGTCTCACTATGCAGTTCAGGCTGCCTTGAACTCACTTTGTAGCCCAGGCTGGTCTCGAACTCACAACAATCCTCCTGCCTCAGTCTGCTGAGTGCTGGGATTACAGGCGTGAGCCACCATGCCCGGCTGTAATACTATTTTAGATTGTGATTTTGAAGTTCTCACACCCTTGCTTTCCATTCTGGTCCTGGCCTTGTACTGACTTGTAGCTTTGTCGTCCATGAATCTGCCCATCTCCCTGGGCCACAGTTTCTCCATCTGTAAATGATCCGTAGTTGCCTTTACCTCAAGCATCATGTTAAAGAATGAATGCTTCTTTATGAGTGACTTTGGAAGTGGCTGCTTGTTTAAGAATAACCTTGGGATTGAGCTACAGACATACAGAGGGTGTTACTGTTTCAGCATATATTGCCCTTGGACTGTGTGACTGAGCAGCTTGCCAGATGGGAACAACTGCAGGAGAGCCTAAGCCTGAGGGTGGCTACTAATGGGGACTTCACTGTACCCTACATAGTTGTGTAATGCCTGGTGGTAACGGATAACTAAGGACTCACTAGGTCCCGTGTGGCGGCAGGGATGCACATCCTCCTCTGGCGTTGCTGAGGAACAGGCTGAGCCGTCAGAGGTCACCCTGCACTCCCAGGCAGGCTTCCTGCAGGGGAGCCTAGATGGGGACACCCAAACCATAGACATGGCGCAGAGTGATTAATGCAGGCAAAACCAGTTCTTCATTTTTAGGCTCCATTGGCATTTCTTTAAAGAGCAACTCATAAAGGTTTACGGATTGAAAAATTAAAACCTAAATAAAAATCTAATTTAATAAAGAGCTTGGCAGGCCAGGAACAGAGAAGGCAGAGAAGCCTAGATCCATGGCATTAGTGTCTGCTGGGGTGAATGAGAAATGAAGACTGATACCTCTGAAAGAGTACCTCTCTGCAAACAGAGGTAGACTTGCATTTGCAGGCACCTGTTTCAGAAGCAGGTGTGTGGTTTTCACCCACGGACTCCATTATAATCTTTATTTACACAGAAGGACTTTTATTCTGTAAAGCAGTGGTTTGCAAGCTTTCACCTTTCTTGAAACAGTAAAATGTTCCTCCCTTCTGTCCCCAACCCTGAAAAAGGGACAGATCTGGGGCTGTGTTCTTCTAATTTTACCAAGTAAGACTTTGAACAAACATTTACTATGAATTATTTCATGAGCAAATGAAATATTTACTTCAGTACTTTAGTATGCATTGAATGAGAGCCAGGATATACCCCGAATGTACTAAATGGTGCCTTATCAATGGCAGAGAAGACAGGAATGGCCCCCTATTCCAGTGTAATTTAGAATTCAGTGCAGGATGGTATGAAACAAGCCAACAGGTCAGCCAGTGTGTATTTAGGGCTCTGAAGAAAAGCAGTTGGCTGAGATCACTGTGAGCAGAGGAGGATTAACTTCTGGTGACGTGGCCAGAGTGGGGACTCTGGAAGGAATAGTGAATTCAGATACAGAGGAGAGAAAGAGCTGGAGATGGAAAGTGTATCAGGTAGAGGAACGATGGGATAGAACTTGGTGTATTCAAGACCACAAAGCAGAAACAGTAAGATAGACACTTCCTAGAATAAAGAATGGCTCTTCTGATTAAATATCCTTGGCTTTATAGAAACTTAACAGCAATGCCTTTCTGTTTTCCTAGTCTCCCTTCTTCCCTCTCCTGTTTCGCTCTGGTCTAGGGAAAGGTTTTCCTGGCTCGGCACTCTTAGCCCTATTGCAGAGGTGCTTTCCTTTATGTGTGGGGGCAGTGACCATGTGGAAAGCATGGGGTATCAAGGTTGGATTTAATGAATATCTTCAGGACTTGGGAACAGTGGACCTCAAGCCCAGTAAGCTTGTCTTGGAATCTCTTTGGTGTTCTTGGAGGCTAATTTCTGTGTCCTTCAGAGTGAAGTTAGACCTGAGGCATCAGCCCCAGGCCTGAGGGTATTAACACAGCTCATAGTGAGTGGACATCAAGGCAGCCTTTCACCTCTGGGCATCTGGGTTTCTAGTATCTGCACAGCCCTCCATAGGCTTTGTTGTGTTCTTAGAGCAGGTTGGAATTGTTCCCTGCATCAAGTGAGACTGATTTTCATGGAACTTTTCATAGACCAGCAACTCAGACTATGAATTGAATGAATAATTCCTTGAGTCACTTAGCAAATATTTTGGATCTATGATTGTGTGCCCCTGTGTGTGGGTACTGTGGGGGCTCCGTGGGAGTAGAGAAGTGCCACCATCAGATGCCCCTGCTCTATACTTTGGCATCTTTGCCTTAGACTGTTCCACATGTAATGTTTTAGTCACTTTTTCCAGCTCTAAGCTTCTGGTGGGAGGAAGATTCTTGTCTCCTTCCTTTCTGATCTCTTGATACCCTGGTAAGTGCTAGAGAATCCCAAATTATACCACTAATTTTTGGAGCTTCAGAGAGCTCAAAGTCCTTAAAGATATGGCTGGTTTTTTCTCTGACCAGTTTTGGCTTTTCTGCTTAGAGGAAATCCCTCTGCTCTTGCTTTCATCTCTCCATGGTCAGGTAGCTTCTGAAAAGCAAGGAACTCCAGTGCATTTCTCCAAATACATGACTTCTGTGATGGTTAGTCTTGACTTTTACTTTGATTGGTTTGAGAAACACCTAAGGGATGAGTAAACCACACTTCTGGGTGTGTCTGGGTGAGTCATCCTATTGGGCACTGTCTCTGGTTCCTGGTCCCTTCTTGTTTGGCTCCTTGCCTGCTTCTTTGCTTCCTGCTGCCATGAGCTGGATACCTTTCCTCTGCCACTCCCTTCCACCATGATATTCCTATCTTAGGGCTAGATGACCATTGACTGAAACCTCTGAAACTGTAAGCTGAAGTAAATCTCTTGTCCTATAAGTCATGTGTGTCAGGTATTTTGTCCCAGCAATGGCAAGCTGACCAATGCAGCTTTCTTTGGGGATTTTCTACAGGTAATAGTCTATTGTTGCCATAGAAACAGGCTGTATATGATCAGGTGTAAAATCCTTTTCAGAAGTAGGAGCTGCATGGGGAGGGGAATGAAGAAGTAGTGAGCTGGGAATGAAAGAACTATGTGTAGATGCATTCTGAGAGTCCTTTTATATTTCCTCAGCTCTAACACTGCTCAGGTAAAGGTGTTGTTGCTGCCATCGGAGAGAGCAGGAAAAATAATCTTGGGATGTGAATACCCTGCCCAGGATCTCTCAGGTTCTCAGTGATGGAACCAAGGATTAAGTCTGGGTCTTTTTGGTCTCTAGAACCTGAACATGCACCATGCCAGGATGCTGTGCTCCTGTGCTGAGCCAAGAGCTCTCACTGGTCCTGGTGAACCAGAGCTTTGAGAGAGACTTGTTACACTCTTCCCCTTGTAGCCCATTGTGTTGTGTTTCTCCTGTGTCTGTCTTCTGACTGCTGGATTGCTGTGCCTTGCTTCTTGCCCCACCTTTCCTTACCATATAAACTGCTTTCCTTGAGTGACTCACTTGTTTCTTCTCTCTCCTATTTTTGGAGCAGGAAGGGGTCTGACAGTTTGGGACAAGTTGAGCAGTGTTAGCAAAAGGCAAGCTGCAGCTCCCAAGGCCTATCTGTATTGCTCCTCCTCCTCTTTCTGCAGCACCCCTGTGGCTTCTCATCCCCAAGGGCCCCCAACACTCCCCCTGGCTAGAGACCAAAGTGCTGTGTTCCCAGGATTAGGCCCACATCTCAACCAAGTCTCTCCTGTTGATCTTATTTTACTTAATTTCTAAGATACCTTTCATAACCTGCCAACCCCTCCTCTCCCTCCTTTGTCCTTTATACTTCTCTGTTATTACTTTCAGTTGAATAGGAGCCCAGGCAGCATCAGAGTCCTTGGCAAGGGTCATCTCTCCTGTCTTCAAAGGTCAAGGCTGGTTCCATGGTCATATCCTGCTGTCCTGAACCTGCCCTAGGACCTTGGGTGAAAGAATGGGGATCCCACTGTGTTTGCCCCAGAATGGGCTGGGTGAAGATAAGCAACATATAACTGGCAGGAGGGAGAAGGAGTTTCCTCCTGCTTTGCAGCTTCTTTCCTTTTTGGTAGTTTGTGTGTCTGTCACCTGAAATGGGAAGGAAAGCTGTGAGTTAAGGAGCAGATACCAAATGCTTTTTCACTCCCCTCTCAATCAGCAAGTCATTATTCAATCTGCCTTTTCTGTCCATGTATCTACACGTGGCACAGACAGATACGTATGTATTTTGGAGACTTCTGCCTGCATAAGAAAATATGCATGCTTAATGCTTATCTGCAGGTTCCTTGTCCCTTCTGAGTCTCTGGTCTGCCCTGGCTGTTAAAAGGTGCCCCTGAGGCTTCTTGTCTCAGAGCTGTATGAATAATGTTGCTGGTGGTACTACACTCTTGCTTTTGCCTTTGTGCTGGTCCTGAGGGAAAGGAGGCAGTTGAGAACACAAGCCTTGCTAGCCTACCTACTTTCACAAGCTGGTCATTAAGTTTTGAGCAGATGAGAGTCAAATAGCAGAAAACTGGTTGTTACCTGTGGGTAGAGGACTGGGCAGAAAATGCCTCAGTGCTATGGGCTCAGATAGTGGGCATTTGTGCCCCAGTCCTTGGGGGTATATCTTGTATAATTAAGGGAAAGGCAGAGCTGGGGCCTCTGAAGAGGCTGATGGCCGGTTTCCAAGAATTCTTTTGAGGTGGCACTTATAGTTTTGGTGAATTTACCAATATTTGCAACCTTTCAACCTTGGTTTGTTGAGTTACCAGGCTTAGCACCACTGATATTTGGGTCAGATGAGTTCTGGCCGTGAGGGTGTCCTGGGGCACTGTAGGGTCTGAGCAGCACGTTTCTCCTAATTCTGACAACCAAAAATGTGTCCAGATGTTACTAAATGCATATTTACCAGCAGGACAAAACTGCCCTCAGTTGAGGACCACTAGGTTATCACACAACAGAGAGGTTCCAGCCACTGGGGAGAGCTGATGGTACCAAGTGTTTGCAGTTGTTAAACAAGTTGGTATGCCAGTTTAAATTACAAGGAGAACTGTTGTACCAGCTGAATTCTAGGACCTGTTCAGTAACCTATAGCTTTAGAGGTAGGCTGGGCAGGAAGTCCAGCCCTCACACTGGACTCAGGAAGATGAGTTCAGTGATTCCGTGGAGTTCCAAGAAACACTAGTCTCGGGGGCTGTTCATGGTTCCCTAAGAAAGAATTCTATAGCCAAATGAATTTGGAAAACACTGAATGGAAGCTGAACAGATTTTTCTTTTTATTTCAGAACTTGTCAAAACCTTTAATAAGCCGATGTGGGTTACAAGGCTTCTAGAAACTTGATATTCACATTGGCCAAATTTATTAAAACTCATGGGGTATATTTGGAGACTATATTTCACAATCTAAACTTTGGAAAAATGGTTTATTAGCACTGATTGAGGCAGTACTTACTGTAATTAGTACTATGGTGGGCCCTATCATTGCATATTCTGGGGGGGGGTCCCTCTTCCTTAGCTCTCTTGGCTGGTCCCCACTTCTCCTGGCCTCATCTCAGTCTTCAGCTTTTTTGAGATGATGCTAATATGTTTTATCTGACCAAGATCCAGTGTAAGTGATTGCTTTTGCTTATCTTTGCACCAACTCATTATTGTGTTAATCTTAGGGTTTTATTTGCAGAGGGCTGACTATGTGTTTTACTTAAACTATTTTTCCTTATAGGAGTATCAGTGGGGGCCAAAGTGCTGACATCCCCAAGCTTTCTTGTAGACTACAGGAAAGACTATTTTGAACTCATTCCCTTGTCAGGGAAAGCAATGATGGTCTTTTGGTAAATATGTACAAAGTCATGGATGGATAGATGGGGGCGGGGTCATATTGGAAAGGACCAAGGTTTTATCTTATAAATCTTCAAGGTGAAACGTTTGTGTTTAACGCAGACTGTGTAGCTGTTAATATGTATGGCTGGTGCACATGGCTTGCAAGAAACTTTCTTTGTCCTTTGCAAACTGGATCAAACAATCCCAGAAAATGATTAAAATGGCCAGTTGTCCGTGGTGACTTCACATGGGGCTGATTTGGTAGGGTCCCTTCCTAGGCATCACAGTCCCAGGCAGTAAAATCTGAATCCACACAGGAAGAGCGTTCCTGTCTTCTCTGATAGGTCCACAGGCTTCTTGCCAGAGGCGAGCTTTGAGGGTGGCTAGAGGGTAAAAAGACCTGCAGCAAGGTGTGCTAGGTGAGAGAAACAAGTTCTCAAAGCAAGGCTGGGAGCAGCCACTCCTAACCCTTTAGGGAGTTAAAAGAAAGTAAGAGACTCAGAAAAAGTCAAGTGAATGCAATGTTGTTTCAACCTGTTGCCTGGTAAGAGAATATCTGAGAGGTTGGAGTAGCTGGGTTTTCTCCTAGGAATCTGAGGATTTCCTGATAGCTCCTGGGAATGGCTTGTGGACCGGGGATCCTCTTTTTCTGCAGCTGAGACAGAGGCACCATACAACTGTTTTGATAACAAGATCATGAAGTTCATGTCTGAGATAGAAATCTGTGGCATTTGGGTAAGATGAAAGGTATGTGCCTGCATCTACATACCAGTAATTCTTGTTCACAAGAAGCCAGTAGCCCTCTTGCCCTGGCTCACTTGCAAATACCCTGCTGGGGAGCGCTGTCACTTTCTGACTCATGTGTCATTTATTTACTGCCCTGCTCATGCTAGTGGAGGCTCTCCTGGAAGGAAGATTGGTCAGATTCTAGTATGCTGTCCTATGTGTGGTGCTCAAGATTGTTCTTGCAGTTAGTTCTCAGAAAACCATTTACCTGCAGGTAAATGGTGTTGGGAGAGCAGGTAATTGCCCTGATTTCAAAAGTTGCCTGCCTACTCTGTCTTTTTTTTTTTGTTGTTGTTGTTGTTCAAGGTCAGTTCAGGCTGACCTTGAACTCATTATGTAGCCCAAGCTGGCTTCCAAATCACAATGTTCCTCCTGCCTCAGTTTCCTGAGTGCTGGGATTATAGGCATGTGGCACCTGGTTTAATCTGCCATTTAGACACAAGGAAACTGAGACTGATTTGTCCTAGGTCAGCCCACTAGTTATAGGCAGAAATGAATTTGGAACAGTTTTTACAGTTCAGAATTGCCTTGGGGAAGCAAGGCACACCCAGGGGAAAGTTAAATAACAGAAGTTACATAACTCAGGACAGCAGTACAGTGGATGCCACCGGGTGGTGTAAAATGAAAGCAAAGTGACACCAGTTGTCAGGGGAGTTCAGAAGGTGGGATTCATACAGGGCGGGGCTGCATCATTCCGAAGATTGGATGGAGTACATAGGGTTGAACCAGACACTCAGCAAGGATGTGTAGAGGCTAATGGACAAGCAGCAGGTGGTTCAGGTTAAGTGTCTCAAGAAACAGAGCCAGGTGTGGTGACACAGGTCTGTAACCTTAACATCTGGGGGCAGAGGCAGGAGGATTGCTGAGTTCAAGGCCTGCCTGGGCCTCAAAGTGAGACCCTGAGAGAGAGAGAGAGAGAGAGAGAGAGAGAGAGAGAGAGAGAAAGAAAAAATATGAGCATCGTTTTTTCTTATAAACTAGTGGTTCTCAAGACTAACATTTAAATTTTTAAAATATTTTTTGAATTATCGAAGACTGCAGAGAGAGACTGTTTATGTGGGCTATCTCTATGTAGCACATTAAAATTAAACAGACACATTTTAAAATTAATTTAAAAATTAGCTCATTGCATTTTAACAGAGTACATTTCATAAAATATAACTACATTTTCCAAAACAAAAGTCTTAGAATCATGGCATGATTTTTGTATTTTTTGCAAATATCTGCAAAGTCTGGCTTAAGAAAAGTCAGCTGAATTCTTATATTGGATTTGCCTGTACTCCATTGCGATATCACATATGTATGCTTTTTTTTTTTGTGCTGGAGATCGAACTCATGACCTTGTGCTTGCCAGGCAGGTGCTTATGCCACTGAGCTAAATCCCTGGCCCCCCATATTTATGCTCTTAAGGGTAAAAGAGACATATAAAATGTGTTATTATGAGGAGAATTTTGACCTTGCAAACTAACTTAAAAAATCTCAGAGACTCCACCTCCTACCATCTCCTATAAGGGTCCCATGAACACACTTTGCAAACCATTGTCTAAATTTAAGCCTAGGCAGAAGATGATGAACTTGGGTTTTGGTCAAGCTCTCATGGGAAATGAGAAGAAGGAAAACAAATGGACCACTATCCATTCACTTCCTGGCACCATCTTACGGTCAGACTTCCTGAGTGGTGTACTGATCAGACCGAGCCCAGTGTGAGTGGGGGCAGTGACAGATTTATCCTTCTCCCATTTGGACTTCCCTTCCCTTCCCTTCCCTTCCCTTCCCTTCCCTTCCCTTCCCTTCCCTTCCCTTCCCTTCCCTTTCCTTCCCTTCCCTTCCTCCCCTTCCCTCCCCTCCCCTCCTCCCTCCCTTTCTCTCTCTCTCTCTTTGCTTTTTGAGACAGGGTCTTGCTATGCAGTTCAGGCTGGCCTTGAGCTCACTTTGTAGCCTAGGCTGGTCTCGAACTTGCAACGGTTCTCCTGCCTCAGACTCCCAAGTTCTGGGATTACAGGTGTGTGCCACCACATCTGGCCCACTTGGAGTTCTGCATGTTTGTTTAACAGAAGCAGCTCATGGCTGTCTTCATGGAAACTCAGGCATGCACTGTCGTTAGAAGATAAAGTGAGAGCATTTATTCTCCATTTTCGGATGTTGGGAGAGACAGTATGAGAGGCAGCTTCTGCCTCAGAGGTTTTAGTCTACGTGGTTTACATGTGTGGTTATTTTGCCCCTAGAGATTCTTGATGGAAAATGCTGTGAACTCTCCCCATTGAAAAATGTAGTGGGGGAAGGGAGGACCCTGTGAGACTCCAGTTTGCATGAGTTTCCAAGGTAGTAATTAGAGGGGTCCTGTAACTAGCCTCAGGAGTCTTGCAGGGCCTGAGGTTTAAGTGTTAATTTCCAGTGCAGCTGTGCTTCTGGGCTTGAGGGCTCTCTGCTAAGTAAGTCCTGCTTGGAGCTGTTTGTGGTGAAGGTACTGTTCCTTCTCATAACCAGTTTGCTCTGTAGATGGTCATGGTTCAGTATTCACTTCTGCCCACTGTGAATTTTCTGCTACTCAAGACTGCTCACTGGTTTTGGGTTTAACATTTCAACACATGGTCTTTTAATTTTTTCATGCTGTGATGACATGGCCTGTTCTTTTAGGAGACTCTTCTTTTTAGTTCTTGATTTTGAACAATTTAACCAGTCAGGACTCTCCAGTTATTACTGCCTCGCTTTGTGTTCTGGGTAGTGTACTGAAATCTTAGCTATATAGTTTTGATTCACAGGTTATATTTTTCTCATAAAAATATTTCTGATTGAAGGGATCAGTTATATCGTGGGTGACTTTAGCCTTTGACACTGTTACCTTGTCCATCAATCTTCCTGTTTTGTCCAGGTGACATAGAGAGCCTTCTAGGGTGACTGTAGGATGGGGACAGGGAATTAGACCTGGGTTCCAAGCCTGTCTTTGCTGCTTGTTAGCTGAGTGATTTGGGGCAAACCTCTTAACCTTCCTGGTCTTCCCTTTCCCCTTTGGGAAACAGGATTAAGAATGGATATAAGGACTTTCTGTTCTCAAACTGTAGTTAAAAGATGTGGCCTTAGCATTTATTTATTTATTTATTTATTTATTTATTTATTTTTGAGACAGGGTCTAGCTATGTAGTTCAGACTGGCTTTGAACTCACTATGTAGCCCAAACTAGCCTTGAACTCACAGGTATCCTCCTGCTCACCCTCTCGAGTGGGAGGATTACAGGTGTGGGCCACCATGCCCAGCCTTAGTGTTCTTGTTAATAGACTGCCATTAGCTGAGAAAGATTTTCTAAGTAAAGATGTCTATTTGGATGCATGTCATAATATAGTGTCTTATCTGTCCATGGTGCAATTAATTTATATGACTATATATAGTTAATCTTTATTAGATAAATGGTGCAATCTTTTTTTTTCTTTTTTAAAATTTTTATTTGGAGAAAAAAGCAAAACAGAAAAAAGGGTAGAAATAATACAGAATTTCAAGGAAAAAAATAACAGTAAGAAATCCCTAGTTGATAAAGTACATATTGTTATCTTTTTTTTTTTTTTTTGGTACCATGGATTGAACTCACGACCTCGTGCTTGCCAGGCAAGGGCTTATGCCACTGAGCTAAATCCTCAGCCCCTACATATTGTTATCTTTTTTAAAAAAATTTTTTATTTAAAGGGATAAAACAGAAAAAGGAGAGAAATATTATAGAATTTCAAAAAAAAAACCATAAACTAAGAAATCACTAGCTGATAAATTACATATTGCTCTTTTAGAAATAGTTGTTCAAGTTACAAAATTAAAGCACACAAAATGGACACTCAAGCAGTGAGACTGCAAACAGATCTGTTCAAAAATCAAACAAGAACTAACAAATATGGGTAACAATCCTGCACACATAAATATACATGCAGTTATATCTTTTATAGCACTTCCTATTTTCTCTTTTTTACAATAGTAATTATACATTTTTTTTATTTAAAAACAGGAAAAAGGTAGAAATAGAATTTCAAGAAAAGAAGATAAACAGTAAGAAATCACTAGTTGATACATTACATACTGTTCTTTTAGAAATAGTTATTCAAGTTACAGAATTAAAGCACACAAAGTAGACACTAAAGCAGTGAGAGTGCAAACAGATCTGTTCAAGAATCCAACAAGAACCTAGAAATATGGTCATCAATCCCACACACCTAAACATACATGCAGCTATATCTTTTATAGCTGGTGCAATCTTTTTCTGAGAAGAAAACTGTGTGTCTGCAAGAATGGTTTACTTATCTATTTAGGCCAGTTATTTATTCAGCATAAGCCAAGTGCATGCAAGGTGGTATAAGAGGTACTGCAAAATTCCTGAAAGTCCTTTCATGAAAATGTGTGTTGAGGCTGAGAAAAGGGCAGTAACAGAATGCTCAGAATATCCACGCAGTACCATGTGTGAGCATCTCCAATGGGTGCTGTGTTATAATGTGGCCTTTTAGGAGGACAGGGGTTTGAAATGTCCCAGGATAACAGGATTTGGACTGCAAGGGAGAGCATTCCAGGTAGCTTAGAGGGTTTGACCAAGCTCTTATGTGACCTTTGCCCTGCCACCCAGATGTTCTGGCTATGATTTGAGTCCCCATGACATTGGTTTCTGTTGCCTTGCACTGGTTTCTGTTTCCTCGCTCCACATTTGGGGCATATATCTTCATACTCCACCAGAATTCTGAGACACCAAGCAGGAAACTAAAGCTTAACTCAAGTAGGCAGAGGGAGATGATGTGTTACCTAAACACCAAGCCCTGCTCTCTGTTTGAATGTATTTTTTTACAGTATGACTTCATATTCTTCCAGAAAACCCACATCTCATCCAGTGAGTAAGATAGTGGGAAAGAAGCTATTCTACATAAATTAAAGGCACTATCAGGTTTGGCATCAAAGGGCAAAGGTGAAGATTAGGGGAAGGAGGAATCTCTCATTCTCAATTTTAGGCAATACATTTTTGAAAAGACCTTAATTCCTTGACCAGTACCTAGGTAGCCCAAAACATTCCTGGAGGCTGGTCCAGTAGGCCGAAGAATAGCAATATAAGCAATTTTATATTTGTGTTTAACCACCTCCTCTCTGGTAGCAACACCCCATAGCAGTTCCACGCCCAAACAGACACTTATAATTTAAATCCTGTTGTGTGTGTTACTTCTTTGATGGTGTGATTGTGCTACTGGGCGTCACTTTATAGTATAGTTCTGATGCCCACATGACATTTTTAAATCCTTACATTTTAGTTACAGACTTCTAGAATGTTTGAGCAGGAAGGAATCTTCATTTGTAAGTCCCTCATTTTACAGACAGGAACTGTAAACTCAAGCTGTGTGATTCTGAGTTCACTCTTCACCAGTTCATTCCCACTGTCCTAGCATTCCAGCTGGGGTTTCTCAGCTATCCTTTCTTAGGTCTTCATGCTGAGTGCATTTTAGGCATTCTGTCCTATTATTTTTTCATAACAAATGTATGAGGAAAGTCTTACCAGCATCCCTCCTTTGAGGTTAGGGAGGTTGGGTAATGTGTTTTGATGCTGAAGGTAACGGCGCTGAGATTTGAGCTCCATGCATGGTGGCTCCACAGTACTAGCTCCTAATTGGCCACGCTGCACTGTATTGTCCAAGGAAGGCTTTCTTTGGTTTTACTTCTTCCCTGGCCCATCAGATACTTCTGTACTCAGAGGTAGGAGTCTTACCATGGCATCCTACCAGGGACCCAGCAGTGGATTCCTCAATCTCCTGCAAGGTGTTACTGTGAAAAGAAAAAGCAAGAGACAAAATGGGTATGCAGTGGGGAACTGGGATGAGCATTCATTGATCGAGGAAGATGGTGAGGGGATTTTAGGGTGACTCACAAAGCAGTGGTAGTCTTATGCTAAAAAGGGTCTTTATGTTAACGGGGATAGTGGGGAGAGATGTCAGGTTACTAAGGAGTTTCCTCAGTCCAGTCTGGCTCAAAGGGCAGGACAAACATGGCCTTGGACCTCCCTGAGACTCAGTTTATAATCTGTGGTCCCTGACAGCTTCCTTACGATTGAGGAGCTTTGAGTTCAAAGGAAGACACTGCAAAGTCTTGCTGAGAGGTTTGCATTCCTCGCGCTTAAGATTTAAAGGAGCTGTTCATAAATCGCTTATGCCAGGAGTCCTTGTTTGTTTAATTCAGGTAGTCAGGGCAGTGGAAGGCACGACGCAGCCCATCTTTGCCCAGGCTTATGGGAGACAGAAAGTTAGAGTGGAAGAGAAAATGCATGGAAGGCTCCAGAAAACTCACCTGCAACGCAACACATGTTCTCTTATCAGCAATCAGTTGCACTGCATTTATTGTCAAAGAGGAGGATCCTGTTACTATAAAGGCATGACGCTCAGGCGGCTGAGGGGCCCTGCCTGCAGCCTCTGCCGTATGGATATGTGTGTCTTCCTTTTGTTCTTTTTTTCTGTTCTTCTTCTTCCCTTCCCAAGCAGTGGCCTGTAGGACACTACTCAGACCCTGTGACGCTATGATCATTGACTTCCGGCTTATGTGAAGTTCTATGCAGCGTTGAAGGCACTTGCATACTCAGAAATGCAGCTGGTTGTTTTTTTTTGGTGCTGTATGGAGGCTTCATCCTTCCTTCCTTCAAGTTTCAGTGGAAAATATCCCAAGGTGCATTGTCAATCTAATTGATAAGCCTGCACATTGACTCTGACCAGGCTATAGTAGAGGTACTTTGGCCTTTCTTTAGGGGACAGCTTCTACTTTCACCTTACAAACTTGGGGAACAAACTTGGCTGTGGCATAGAAACCCCTTTACCTGGAGTAATCCAGGTCCTAGAACTGTCTAGATTTTTACATGAGAAATAGATCAATGTGGAGATCATGGACACGTTTTCATTTTTAAAAAGTATACAATATAGGGTCAGAATTTTATAGCTACAAAAGATGCTTTGAGTCCTTTAGTTAATCTTAGATTAGAAAAAAGGAAGACAAAAGGGAAATCACACATAAGAAAAGCAGAGCCCTGTGCACCTTAACAGAGCACAACTTTTTAAACTCTCAAGAGCTACTAGTTTCTTTTCCATCTCTGATAAGAAACTTCTTCCAAGAAAGTTTCCATAAACAACACAGTAATAATAACCAAACAAAATCTATGTGTTTGCTTAATAGAGCATGGGAGACAGAGAGCTGTTATTTGTAAAAAAAAAAAAAAAATTTTTTTTTGAAATAAATTCTTACTTTCATAGAACATGAAAATTATGCTCCTTGGGTTTCACTGAAAGGTAACCAAATCCCACCAGTGTGAAAGACCACATGGAAAAGGTTATTGGAAATTTTGGGATGTGGAAGCAGCAAAATCATGCACATTTTCTAACCAGAGAGAACACTTTTTAGCAGAAGGCAGGCACCGTGGACAATGGGGACTGGTAAGAAGTTGAGTTTTAGGGCCAGTTGATTTCTGCAATCAGTTAGTACTTGCCTTTGTTTTTAGAGAGGAAAATGTATTTACTGACAGTGTCAAGACAGAGAAATGTGGTTTAAGTGAGGGATGCACTGTCATGCTTTCCTGTCATGTAAAAAAACAAAAGCTACTTGCTAAAGAGATTATCTGCCTTTCACAATTTAGCCTCTGGGGCAAGAACACAAGAACATTCCCTTTGAAAGAGGAGCCTTGGGCTGGGGATTTAGCTCAGTGGCTTAAGCACCTACCTGGTAAGCACAAGGTCATGAGTTTGATCCCCAGTACAAAAAAAAAAAGGAGCCTCATTCCCTCTAATTTTCCTGTTGATTCTTTCAGGTCATTGCTCCTATAGCTCATGCAAGCTTAATGCATAAATGTGTGGCCTGAGAGAGATGCATGAATGGGTGGGAGATGGAGAAATACAAGACTAATAAACATTTGTCTGGGGATTTTTCATTTGCTGCACAGGAATCAGAGAAGTTAAATTTCCTTCTTTAGTTCTTACATTCTTTTTAGGAGGGAGAGAAAGGCTGAGTGTCTTGGTCATGGATATGTCGTTACCAAGTGGGAAACTTATTTCTATAAATCAAGGGTCTTGAACTGTTGGATATTTAAATATCTGCACGGTGTCATCTGTGATACAAATTAGGCTTTGGGGCTAACCTCCTCCTTCCCATGGATGCCTTTTCTGCAGTCTGGCAGAGTCCTTGAAATCCCCGCTTTAGAAAGTCTTTCCTGTAACTTACACCTTGTTCTGACTAGGTTAAAATATAGATGTCCCAGAGAAGGGCCACATCGTCTTACCCGTTATTTGAATATCAGTATCACTGAAATTTATGAGAGCTTTGTCTGAGCCAGACTGTTTTTGGAATGGGTGGGGGCAAAGAATCTACAAGCTCCGGGCATTTCAGGGCGAGCAAAGACACTGAAGACAGAGAGATCTCAAGGACTTGGGTTTCTCGATAGGTGACCCCTGAAGGCCATTGTAAGTGCGTTACCAGGCTGGTAATATTAAGGATATGTTGGATCTGCTGAGGCTCTGCATGTGTTGCTATCAATTCACAAGATAGCTTTATGTGGCCAGGAGATTACTAAATATTTAGAGACAATATAATTGGTTATTGCCCATGTTATTTAGGTTTATGGCATTCACTGGTATCTTATCTCGTTAGGGGAAAAAAAAAGGTTTCAAGTCAGTATATATTGTTGTATTTTTTTACAAATAGCTTGTTTTGGGCAGATATGATAACAATAATATCTTAGATGTCACTTCCTCTGGGAAACTTTCCAGGATCCTCCTAGCTGCTACGTGCAACTTTCTATGCATTTGTGTAGTGTCTTGCCTGTGTTTCCTGTAGTCAGCACCTCACACAGAATTCGGGATTTTCCTGTTTGTTTGCTTATCTGCCTCTTTGGCTATTTGTCTCAAATAGGAGTCTACATCTGGACCATAGAACAGTAATAACAACAAAGATGACATGAATGTTTTCTTGGTTCTCCCAACGATGGTACATAATGTACAATTGTAGATGAATAGGAGAGAAGCCACTTCATTATAATTTATGGTTTTCCTAGATCAGGGTTGACTGCTTTCTTAAGGTCAGAAAGTAAATATTTCTGGCTTTATGTAGTCTCTGACAAAGCAACTCAACTATACCACTGATTGCAGAAGCAGCTGTAGATAATAAAAATAAGTCAAGTTATTTACAAAAAAACAAGCCATGGCTGGGATTTGGCTCTGAGCAATGGCACACAGTTCCTGAGGCTTAGCTTTAGGGGCTCCCCATCTTTCAGAACTGGTAAAGGAAGTGCCTGGCCAACTGACTGTGGTCTCTGTTAGGATGGAGGTGCAAGTCACACTGATGCATGGGAAAGTGCTCAGCAAATTTTGGCTGTTATTCACTCATTCACTCAACAAGTACTAATGGGGGTGACTGTGTTCTAGCCATCATTCTAGCAAATTGGGACACAACAATATAGAAAACAGGATCCCTATCTTCGTGGAGCTTATATTTTAGCCAGGGAAGACAGATAAAGAATAAATGTGAGGATGGGGATTTAGCTCAGTGGTGTAAGCACCCGTCTGGCAAACATGAGGTCGTGAGTTCAATCCCTGGTACCAAAAAAGAAAAAGAATAAATGTGATAAATAATAAATGATGCAGTATGTGAATAGATGATAAAATCCAAAGAAAAAGAAGAACTACCAGGCGGGCAACTTAAGTGGTGGTGTGAGTGGGCAGGTTGCGGTGTTGCACGGGCTGGTCACACTGGCTCTTTGAAAGGCTTGAGAAAAGACTGGAAGAGCACTGACCTGAAACACCCTTTCTCCTCTTGCTGTTCAGGACTCAGCCTTCTTGCCACTCAGATAACAGCTTCCCTTTCCTAAAAGCCAGGTGATAGGAAGAGTTCAGGGCTCAGAGAGGCTGGATTCCAGCATGACTGTTCCGGGGCCTCTGGGTTTCTCTCTGCTGTGCTGCATCACAAGTTTATAGTGGCCTGCTGATCCCTCCTCCTCAGAAGCATGACTTCCCCTTGAGCCTGTGCCACATGTTTCTCTGGGGACCTTAGCTGCTCTGGCAAGCCTTCTCAAGGGTAAGGGGTCACTTCCTACTTTGTCTATCCATTGAGTGGCATATGGCACAATGTGCCTGGGTAGATGACTGTGAAGGGGTTCAAAAGTACATAGTTCAGGTCATTCAGGTGGAATGCTAGTGAGTGCAGCCAGTGAAAAACATTCAGCTCTGAGACTGTGGTTAAACCTCCCTCTACATGATGATGGCAGTCCAGGCTAGCAGTATGCTCTTTGTGTTGGTGTAGGGTTGCTTGTGTCATGGGACTTGAATGCTGGACATTAGACACTGGTCAGTGAGAGAAATGCCATTGACAAGCAAGCCAGAGTGGACAGGAGGGCCCAGTCCTCGTACACAACCTTCCTGGAGCAGCAAAGCTTTGCAAGGCTGAACCTCTAGCATGTGCCAGCACATCCCTGAGCCTGAGTGCAGGGGTGCATTCTCTGATCCCGCACAGGCCCGGAGCATGCACTCCCCTGCATGGACAGCTTACCCAAGGTCTCCACTCCAGGAGAGCTGCCCCAGCTAAGAAAGCCCAAGGCCCTATCCTTCCTTTTTATAGCCATTTGGAAGCCCTATTGATGGGGAGTTAGAAGGTTCCAAATTTAAGACAGTGCTGCAAAGGCGTCTAGCTGTGGGGTTCGCTGAGGATTGGCTGAGACCTTTGCTGTGACTACCCAGGAAGACTCTACCCGGTTGTGTTCCTGTCCCTTCTTCCCTAGGTGCTGAGTGTAGGGGTGGTCCCCCGCAAAGCTGTATGCAGATCCCCAGCTCATTTACTGGACCAGGTCAGCATCTGGTGGAGACAGGTTGAGTTATGGGCATATCCTCTGGATCCCTCAGGAGCCCAGTGGTTGCATGCTGTGTATGGTCATTTACCCCTCCGCATGGCTGGTGTCTCTGGCAAGGCTGTCCTCTGTGTCTCCCACCGCTACAGGCTGGTATCTCTAAGTCCAGCAGTGACCTCCTGGTGCAGAGTAGTTAGGGAATGCCACTTCCACTTGAACAAATACCTTAGAACTATGTGGTTGCAATAAAGGGCAGTTGCAGAAGCTGTAAGGCAGGTGAGGCGGTCCAGTTTGGGAGTGAGGCCATAGGCTGTGGGTTTGACTTTCAGCTCTCCCACATGTTTGCTTTGGCAACTGTGGAGGGGCTGCAGAGAGGTTCACACTTACCTGTTGGTGCTTAACAGATAAGTGGGAATGGAGAGGGGCACAGAGGAGACGGGATATGGCAGAAAAGCAAAGACACTGGAAGGCCAAAGAGAAAGTAGCCCTTAGAACATGAGCATTTTGTCTGAAGATGTGCATGGGAACAGATAGAAAGGCAGGCCAGACCTCCACATGGGGACTGCAGGTACCAGGCAGGAGGTGCTACTGGGAGGGCCCAAGCTTCAGCTCTTGAGATGTGTGTGTGTGTGTGTGTGTGTGTGTGAATTAATACCAATTGGATACTTCTTGTGTGCTGGGCACTGTGCCACACCTTTCTATAGATCGCTGCTTTTATTCTTTATCATATCCACTTGGCATACCCACTTTCAGTCTTGTTTCATGGATGGGAAATGGGAGGGAGACAGTTTCTTGCCCAAGGTCAGAATGACTGTTGTGGGTTGGTAGGGAGCTGGGGAGCAGGTCTGTGCCTGGTACTTAGATCATCGTTGCCTAAGTCTTTTTCTTCAGTGGCTTTGTGGGCTGCACAAAGTGCTGTCACTTGCCAGTGCCAGAGGGGCACAGGAAGAAATCAGTCTGAGGCAAGTGAGTCCCTGAGAGGCCACTTCCTTTGGGAAGCCTTCCTGAACTCCCTCGCTCTGCAGTCTGCCCCTTGCTTTGACTTCTCTGGCACAGCCTTCCCCTCCAGTAACTTGACAGCTTCTTCCTGCCAGCTGTTGTAGTTATCTAGGGGGGCTGTCCTCCGTCCTGTTGCACAGTCTTTTTTCTGAGGACAGAGGTGATCATGTCTCTTTCCACTCACTCTCTTTTCCGGAGTACCCTCCAGAAATTGTGAGGATGTTCTGGGGAAATAATAAACTAGATTCTCTGACCTTGGGGGTTTCATCAGTAAAGGTGCACAGTGATCAGCTCCACCAGGATAGGGTGTCAGTCCTGTGCACCCCTGCTCCCCAGGCTTGAGGAATGAGAGAGATTGGGGGCTGATGAGGCAGAGGGAAGAGGGACCTGGTCATTCTGAAGGCAAGCTGCCACCTTCAAGGACACGGATGAATGCCACTCCCAATGCCCATATCCCCACCTCTTTCGGCATTGCCGGGGCCTCACCTCCTGCAGCTCACCGTGGGGGCGGGATGTTCCTCCCCAAGGGAGTGCGGTTCTGCCAGTCTTGCCAAGCAGAGACCGAATGCTCCTCCCACGCAGCTGTCTTCCACATGAAATCCTGACGGGGAGGTGGAAGAGTGCTGCGCGCGGGGCATGAGTTACCCCTGGCCCACGTCTTGGCTGCCTCACAGGCTGCTGGTTGCTTGAGCTTTCTCTCTCTGTGATAAATCAGGAGCTCTCGGTCACTCCGCCTGGCACCTCCTCCTGCTGCCTGCAGTCCCAGAGCACGCTGTGCTTGTTTTAAGGGATCTCAGCCATACATTACCTGGCCAGGCTCCACCTGGGCACCTGGGGAGCTGGGGTGGGAGCGATGGCCCCATTCACATGGCAGGAGACCCAGAGTGAGGGCGGATTTGCCCAAGGGTCTGGGTTCCTGCTCACAGCTCCCTGCCAGAGCACTCTTGGCTCTTCTACCATCTCTTTCACTGGCATTTCTCCTCTTGCCCCTGACATGCAGATATTCCCAGGCAGCTGTCATAAACGGGCCTTTCTCCCCTGGAGCTGTAACATATATAATGTAAGGGTTGAAGGCATCAAGTTCAACCACATACTCTGCTGCTGTACTCTGGTCATCCCACCACCCTCTTTTGGGAGGGAAATACACTGGGGACCCAACCCCCAGGGAGTGCTGAACTATACTCTAAGTGCTTTTCCTTTTTTAATTTTGAGACAGAGTCGCACTGACTTGCCCAGGCTGGATGTGTGAGTCTCATGCCTCAGTCGTCCAAGTAACTGGGACCTCAAGTTTGTGCGCTCATACCTGGCCCATCATCCCCTTCTTTGCTCTGTTCACAACTTCTTTGCTCTGTCTACAACTCTGCCCCACCTTTTGCCTGGGTCCTGACATTCACGAATCTGCTAAGTTGTACACAGATGCATCATGGACATTTCAGCCTGGACTTCATTACAGGACCCCAGATTCAGTGAGTTAGGGAATGGATTTGTTCTCCGTCCTAACCTGAGCCTGTCTTCCTGCTTCCTGTCTCCCCATCTCCCTGGTTTGACCCCTTTGGGCCATCCTTTCCCCCTGTGTCTTGGTACCTCCTTCCAGGTCCCCTCTTCTGCTGAAGGCTGTATCAGCCTCCTTTCCACAGCTCAACTGCTGGTACCATAACTTTGTGGCTGGACTTGGGGAATTTCCTCTTCCTTGGCTTCCCTGCTGCCAGTCTTTCCCACCTCCAGCTTCATCCTCCAGCTATTACAAGATTTACAGCTTTAATTATGTTAATTAAAATCATTAATTATCAAAGTTTTAATTATGTTATTTTCCTGCCTAAATCTTCCAGAGTTTTCTCTTTTCTGTAGAATTAAATAATGCCTTCTTGCCTAGCAACTGCAGTCTCTTAAAGTATTTACTCAGTCTGACTTAATTTCTTTACACCTGTCGATAAAGGATACCCCAGCCCTCAGAGCTTATTTGCTGCTGTCTGAGTAAACTGTGTAATTCCTTTTCTGCGTCTTTGCTTGTACCTTGCCTACCCCTAAGTGCTCTTCTTCCTTTCCACTGCTGCAATCCTGCCCATTCTTAAGTACATGTCTTCAAGGGATTTTTGCTGATTCGTCTTGTCAGATGTGTTTTCCCTTTATTTTGAATTGCCTTTACAAAAGAGGTAATATCTTGTTAATCTTTGCAGAATCACAGGTACATTGTTCTCAGTCATGGCTGAGTTGCACTGAATGTGAATCTCTTGGGAGTGTCAGGGTGAGTTACTGGGAAGCCTAACTGATGCTAATAAGTTGTAGATGTGTGGTTGTTGTAGGTGGCATATTTGCTTTTGGACTTGGAATTGTTGGAAGTTAAGATATGATCACTGTCACTTGCCTGGCATGGGCAAGGCCCTAGGTTTGATCCCTGGCACAAGAAATTGTAAAATAGAAAGGTTGGGCACAGTGACACTGTAGTCTCAGGAGACTGAGACAGGAGGATCACTTGAGCCCATGAGTTCAAGATCAGTCTGAGCAACACTGTAATAAGAAAGGTGAAGTGACTTATTCAGGATCACACTGCAGACTAAAATGTCTTCTGACTACAGTTCATGTTCTCTTTTTGTCTTTTTTTTTTTTTTTGGTACTGGGGATTGAACTCACGACCTTGCGCTTACCAAGCAAGCACTTGAACCGCTGAGCTAAATCCCTGGCCAGTTCATGTTCTTTTAATTACATTATGTTGCTCTTGGACAGTTAATGGCTTTTCATGTCTAGATGTGAACCCATTTTAGTGGCAAAGATAGAGGCGTGTACATTTGTGGCACCTACTTCCATCCTCAGAAACCTTTAATGGCCTTTATGCGGACACAGCTAATGCCCAGTTCCTTTAAATTACATTCTTCCCATATTTTTTAAAAACCAGTATTGATCTCAGAAGTATTACATTAGGTGAAAGAAGCCAGGATCAGAGACCGTATACTCTACAGTCTTATGTCTGGGATATTCTGGAACGCCAGGTTGGAAGAGAGGTGAGTGGCTGCCAGGATGAGATAGGGAAAGAGACCAAAGGGAAACAGGGAATCTTTTGAGGCAATATTCTGTTTTATATCTTGATGTAGTGGTGGTTACAAGACTGTTGTGTTTGTCAAAATTTGTGGAACAGTATAATACAATGGGTGCACTTTATAGTCTGCTAATTGTACCTTGGTGAAAACAACCCTTATATCCTGTTCAGACCTGAGTCACTGTGGGGTTTTCATCTTGGAAAGCATCCCAACTATAGGCTGTGGGGACATGAGTAGCTTTGAGAGACCATTGTAATCTAATATCAAGAATAAAAAACCACGAAGTATTAGAATCAAGAATAATTGACTCCTCTTCCCTGGGAAAGGATCAAGTTGGTCCTGAGCTGAGTAGATAAGCAGCCCTTCTGATGCCACCAACTACCAATTAGAGTAGGGAAGCTGTGCCCCAGCCCTCCTCTGTGAGGCTGGGTCAGGGGTGGAGGGTTCCCGGGAAATGCGGGAGGCAGGATCGAGGCAGAGGGCTTAGGCACAGAGTGGGGCTGCAGAATCAGAGAGATAAATGTTGGAGAGGAAACAGTGGGGGTTCTACCAAGCTAGTGCCATGAGAACAGTGCTTCCAGCCGGCCAAGAGGTGGGGAGGAGAATGGGAAGGTCTGGCGTCCGTGCTCCTCTGTACTCCCGGCTGCTTGCGCCTCCGTCCTGGCTACCCTGCCCGTTCCATAGGACAAACACAGATGCTTCCTTCTCCGGCATTTCAGGTGCCCCTCATCCACCCAGACGTGGCTCCAGGATGCTGTCTTTTCCATGCCAGTTTCTTTTTGTTTTTTTTTTTCTTTCTTCTTCTTTTCCCCCTCCATTCTTCCTCTTCCTTTTTCTCCCTTTCCTCCTCCTCCTCCTCCTTTTTTTTTTTTTTTTTTGTTTGTTGTTGATTTTTGGTACTAGGGAATGAACCTAGACCTTTGCCCTGGTCTACATCCCTAGCCCTTTTCTATTTTGAGGCAGAGTCACAATAAGTTGCCCAGGATGGATTTGAACTTGCTTGCGATCCTCCTGCTTCAACCTCCCCGAGTGCTGGTTATAGGCATTGTATCCAGCTCAGGCCAGTTTCTGTATGTCCCATCTTCCAGACTCTTCCCCAGGTCCTTATATTATATACCATGACCTGGGTATTTCGCTTTTTCTTTTGTGCCTGATTATTCACTTCTCTGCCTACCTCATGCTTCTACCACCCCCTGCCCAACTATAGTTCTGCCTAGTTTCATCTCAAATCATAATTGTTCTGCAGCGCGGCATTACAAGGAATCCTGTGTAATAATAAATTACACAGTAGCTTGTGAAATGTTAGTCGTCTTCTGCTCAGTGAAAATCTTTACTGACAGGGAAGTAATAAATACTTTCCATTATACATAAACATTGTCTGATTTAAAATACTTGGTCAAAAATGCATGAGTTACAAGTAATTGTATTTTTTCTGAAATGGCCTTCCTACAAACAAATGAACCACGTTGCCCACCAGTTGCTAAAGCTAAATGGTGAGGGGGTCTGGAGTTAGGCATTAGGAAGCTGGTGTCAGCCATGACTAGTGTGACAGCTTCCAACTGCCTGGGAGGGAGTCACTGGTGAGAGGAGCAGGCTGCTAAGCTAAGATCCAGGAGCCTGGTAGACTGTTAGATGGGTAGCTACAGAGGACATTTTCCATGAGCTGGAACTCGGATTGAACAATATGCACTGGAAGTGGGCCGACCCTCTAGCTGCATAAGCTTCTGAGAAACATTTCCTTGTGGTTGTTTATAGTTTGCTTCCAGCATACACAGACCTGACACTTTCTGGCTTTAAAGTTGCACAAAGCAACCCGTTCGTTGTAGGCAGTTAGACAGGGTCTGGGTCCAACTGTGGACAAATACCAGGGCCTTCCTAGGGCGAATTGCCCAGAAGAGTGGAGCCTGACTTTGGCAGATAGGGAGGAGTCTCCCCTGGGTGAAGCCAGCAGTGTCCTGGTCGAGCAAGGCCTGTTCTCCAGCCAGGCCCCACTGATCAGCTTCAAGATCACGCTGGCTCAGCGCAGCAGATGCAGATGGCATGTGTGCTCACGTTTTGGGCCCGTGCCCAGGCTGGTCAGTGTTGCTAACAGGCTATGGGCTGTGGTCTCAGAAGGGCAGGTTCAAGGGGTGGCTGGATGCTGATACAGCTTGCGCAGGATGACTGGGAGGGCTGCCAGCATGGACGCCACTGGGACTGAGAAGCTCAACAGGCCAGCAGGGCTCTCTCAGTGGGCTCGTGAAGGGCTAGCAAGAGGCCATGGGTGCCAAGGGTCTCCCATGTGAAGAAGACTGAGGCCCCCTGCACGCTTGCATCCTGCTTGGCCTGTAAGGGCACCGGAGTGCGCATCCTGTGTGTCTGAGGGATGTCAGAAGAATGGGCTAAGGTGAGACTGTGGAGTGCCTGCAATATTCCTGCTTGCCAGGATGCTCTACCTGCTTCTCAGGAATTTACTGCTAAACACATGGGCAACAATAAACAGGTGGAATTACATCAAACCAAAGGCTACAGAGCAAAGGTAGCCTTGGAATGAAAGGATAACCTATATAATGAGGAAAAATATTTGTAAACCATATATTCAAGAAGTAGCTAACATTAGAAATATATAGTGAATTCACGCAACTCAGTAGCAAAACTGAAATCCCAAAACCATTCACTCAACCAAACTACTTCCAAGTCAGTTTACAAAAGGGCAAAGGACCTGAGTAGATATTTTTCCAAAGAAGTTATACAAATGGTCAACAGATACCTGAAAATACGATCAACTTCACTAGTCATCAGGAAAATACAAATTAAAACCATAACAAGGTATCGCTTCATACCTATTAGGATGGCAAGTATTAAAAAGTCATAAGAAAATGTAGTTTTCTTATGTTGGCAAATGTTGAGAAAAGGAAACCTTTAAACATGGTTGATAAGAGTGTGAATTGGTATGGGCATTATGGACGGTAGTAGGAAAGTTTCTCACAAAAGTAACAATACAACCACTGTGTCATCCTGCAAGAGGGAAGAGATCTCTATCTTGAAGAAGCATCAGTGGTACTTGTGTCTTGCGACATGATTCACAGTAACTACATATGGAAGCAACCCAAGTGTCTGTTACTGGATGAATGGATGAAGAAAATCTGGTATATATTTACAGTGGAGTATTATTTAGCCTTATAAAGGAAGTATTGCCATTTGTTACAGGAAGGATGGGCCTGATGGACAGGATGCAAAGTGAGATAAGTCAGTCACAGAAAAATAAATTCTGTATGATCTCACTTACATGCAGACTCTAAAGAAGTCATGATCTAGAATCAGAAAGTAGAGTGATGGGTTTCAGGGCCTGGGGAGTTGGAGCAAAGGGAAGATACTGGTAAAAAGTATAAACTTGCAGTTTATAAGGTAAATAATTCTGGAAACCTAATATACAACATGGTGACCATATTTAATAATAATATACACTTGAAGTATCTGAAGAAAATAGATCTTAAGTATTGTCACCACTAAAAAGTCACTAAGCAAGGGGGACCTGTTAGTTAGCTTGCCGGTGGTAATTATTTCATAATTTATACATACATGAAAACATCAAAGAGTTAGTGGAGTGGCATTTGCATGCCTGAAATCCCAGCCCACTGGGAGGCTGATGCAAGAGGACTGAAAATTGGAACCCAGCTTGGGGAGTGTAATAACTTATGATGGCCCTGATTCAAAATAAAAAAAAAGTTTAGTTCATTGAAAAGAAAAGTTTGTGCTAATATTGTTCAGACAATTAAATGCTGTATCTTGTACTCTGTCTGAGTAACTAGACATCAGTATGCAAGGTAGTAACCATTGTTAGCCTTTAATTGTCTTGTTTTGAAATTTTGTTTTATTTTTTTCTCTTTAAGAAAGAAAGAAAGAAAGAAAGAAAGAAAGAAAGAAAGAAAGAAAGAAAGGAAAGGAAAGGAAAGGAAAGGAAAGGAAAGGAAAGGAAAGGAAAGGAAAGGAAAGAAAAGAAAGAATAAAAAAGATCTGGGAAAGCCATAGGTCCAGTTTCTAGTAGCTCCCCCTCTCAAAAAATATTTATGGCGTGCACTATGTATGTGTGTGTGTGTGTATATGTAAATGTACATATATATATATATATATATATATGCAGTTTTTAATCAATTATATCTTGATAAAGTTGAAAGAGGGACTTGTCAAAAGTCTCTTCCTTGCTTGCTGCTCCCACCCCTCACGGACAGAGCTCCAGGAGCCTAGTCTGATGCTTTTCTGCCCTTGGAGTTGCTCTGGAGACGGGAACCAGAAGGAGCTGATGTAGGAAGTTAGCTCATCCCTTCCCACTGAGCCAACTCTGGTTTATCTTTCAGCTCCCACCCTGCCCGCCACATCTGTGTACATTTACTTCTTCCTCACATCCGCATTGTGGGCGTGGGTATTCCCACCCCACGGCTGCTTTCAAAACCCTGCCCCAAGCAGGAGGCTTTTTAGACTGTGTTTAGTCCTAGAAGTTTGAGCCAACAGGTCCACATTAGCAAGACTCCACAGAGACTTTGATTCCGGCTCTGGTCCCTACAGATGTTCTGTCAGCTCTTGAGCCCTAGACAGAGGAAGCTGGCCTGATCCAAGATGCCCGAGTGCCAGAATGACCTCATCCCCGGGTCTGGTGAAGGGCGTGGAGGCCTGAACCTACCGGAAGGAGCCTGACCTTGAGAGCTAAGTGGATTGTGGATTTTTTTTCCTTTGAGATAGTGCATCTAACAAAAATGATGTAAAGAAAAGTGGCAGATGGCCCTGAGTTCAAATCCTGAATGGTCACAAACTGAATAACTTTGGGCTATTACTTGATGTTTCTCAGTTTAGATTCTTAGTCTGTGAAATGGGAATGATACCAACCTTGATGATGATTGTAATAACAGGGATTATATTTGTGAAGTACACGGCCCAGGACTGGGACCCTCTCCGTCAACGGTATGGTTATTGTTAGGGTTATGTAGCAAGTACAGCTTGCAAGGATCACTTTCCAAAAATTTTTTTCCTAGAGAAGGCAGTGTTTTCCTCTCCATTCTGGCCACACATCAGAATCACATGGTGTCGTTTTAAAAATGCATTGACCTGGTTTTTTAATCCTGGTGATTATCATTTATGAGTTGTACAAGGTGCCCTAGAATCCATGTTTTTCAAAGTATTCTAGGTGCTTCCAAGATGTCCTCTGGTTTAATCAGAGGAAAGAATTGCTCTAAGTAGAATTTTAGGCAGTGGTGTGGGGTGCTATGGAAGGGTGGGGTGCTATGGGGGGGGTCCAGGGAGGCCTGTTTCTGGGAACACTGAGATTAGTCACATCTTATCGTTGTTGCTGTCTATTTTGGGGGTCCTGGCAACATTCCCCTCAGCGTGCCTTCCTCCTTCCTGCAGTGATAGAGGCAGGTGGTGGCAGCAAGGGCCTGGGAGACAGGGCTTAGGACAAGATGCCTCCTTCTGCTCCTTGGGCTCTGATGGGCCCACCCTGCTGTTCCTTTGGCTGGAGCCTCAGGTTTGGGGAGCTGTCTTTTCCCATCTATTCTGCTTGTTCCCCTTTCTCGTCTCTGTTTGAAAGAAAACACTCTTCTTTTGCTTACATCATTCACTCTGCCCTGTGATACCTGATCTCTGGACCTGGCAGTGTGATTCACGAAGCTTTGCATCAGAAAAATGTGAAGGCTTTGCTTTTTTTCTGTGGATATGGTCAGCACAGATAACTGCCCCCAGATGGAGCTGATTAGGATATTTTAAAAATTCTCATCTTGCTTATAATCGTTAATTTTGTTTCCGGTGGTAATGGGATACCTGGGGGATAGAGAGTTGGGCCCTGATGAGCCTTTTGAGTGTGTTTCCCAGGGAGACCAGGGACACAGATAACACTGGCGGACAGTCTCTAAGAATACGCACAACAACCTCAAGGTTCTAATCTCTGCATTTCAGTTTATTTGGCATCTGATTTCTTTCACTGTATTTCAGTTCTCTCTAACCCTAGACCATTGCACTAATTTAAATGGATGGTCTACAAGCTCATTATTGGTGGAATTACATATACTTTTACCATACTAAGATTTTTTTTCCTCACTCATAAATAAGTATGTAGATTAGCAGTTGTCTACAAGTGATAGCTAAAAGAAACCAGACAGTAGAATGGAAGGGAATTAGACAGCAGTCCTAAGTATGCTTATCTGCTTTCTGAGATATTCTTTTCTCTCCCCTCATTTCCTCCTTTCTTTCAGCTATTATTTGTGCTTGTAAGGGTGGTTTCCAGCCATCACCAGTCCCATGGCCTTAAATACCCCTTCTAGGTGATGATATTTTGGTGCTTACTTCCGTCCACACCTTTCCTCTGCACTGCATGTGCATGTCCCACTCTCTGGGTCCCTGCCAGGCTTTTGCCACTCTACCTGACCAAAGCTGAGTACTTGGTTTTCCTCCAGATATCTGCTTCCTCCACAGTCTTTCCCATCTGCAGGGTCAGGAAAGGTCCCTGGCACTCAGTGGGTAAATACTTGTGGAATGAAGAATCAGAAAATGAAAGGTTTGGAGCTGTGTGTGTGGAGTCAGGCATGGAGGGAGTCCCAGCTCTGCGGTGCAGGAGGTGCTCCCAACTCTGTGCCTCTCAAAGCTGCGGATCGTGTTGGTTTGTACCGGGACAAAGGCAAAGATGAGCTGTATCAATGCAAAGCATTATGTTATGCACCTTTTCCGGAGCATCACAGGGACATTCCACTCAGCCTTTGTTGAAGCCTTCTTGATATTTATCCTGTCTACCCAAATGGTTTGCCACACATGCTTCTCTCCAAAGAGGCTGCCTTCCTCACCGTCTGAGTGTGCCTCTGCATTCTTTCCCTCGTGCCTCCTCTCCTGGTCCCAGCCCTGGGGTTCCTCCCTCTCTGTTCCCCTGGCCTTTCCAGGCACTTCCACCTTTCAGGGGTCAGTCCCTCTGCCTCCTGTGGTGTCCTTTCATCATCATCACCACCAGGCTGCTGCACTGATTGTGTACTTCTCTGATTTTTCCAGTGCTAACATCTTTTGGGGTTCACCCAGCCTCCTTTTGCAGGGCGCATCTCATTTCTTCGAGGTTGTAACCCCTTGAGGCCGAGACATTTCTTCCTCATTTTCTGTGCTAAGAATGAAACACCTGGATTTTTTTTGGGGGGGGCAAATGTTAAAAAAATGTGGTAAGATAGCCACACATATACTTTCCTATTGTAATTGTCTGAAGTGTACAGTTCAGTGGTGTTCGGTATACTGATATGATTGTGCATCCAACCTTTGGAACTTTTTTCATCTGGCAAATCTGAAGTTCCACACCTCTTGTCCTATAGCTTGGGAAAGTCCTTGTGGTAAAGGCTTGGTTCCCAGGGTGGCACTGTTGAGTGGTGGGGGAATTTTTAGAAGGTTGGGCTGACTTAGGAGGGTCTTAGGTCATTGGAGGTGTGGTGTTGGTGAGAATTATGGAACCCTGGATTTGGCCTCTTTCTCTTTGTTGCTTCCTGGCTGTGAGGTGAGCAGTGTACTCTGCCAGGTACTCCCTGCATGGCTGCCTGGTACACCCACCACGGGGCAAAAGCAAGGCGTCTGCCTGATCTTCGCTGGAACCTTCTGACCCATGAGCCCAAATAAGCCATTGCTCTTTCCAAGTTGATTTCCACAGGTATTTTATAACAGTGACAAAAAGCTGACTAATACACTCCTTAAATGCTAACTCTTCATTTCCTCCTTCTCTTAGCTTTCTATTTTCTGTCTCCATCAATTGACCAGCATAGGCACGTAACATATGACTGGAACCATGCCACATTTGCTTTTTTTTGTGACTAGCCTGTTTCATGTCACAGAACATCCTCAGGGTTCATCCATATTATACCATATGTCAGGATTTCCTCCCTTTTTAAAGTTTCACAGCAGTCCAGTGTATATATAGATCATATTTTGGTTTTTCATGAATGGATGCTTTGGCCATGTCTATATTTTAGCTATTGTGAACATGGAGATATAAATATTTTTTCAAGGTCTTGTTTCTAATTCTTTGGGTCTGATACCAAAAAGTGAAATTGCTAGTTATGTAGTAATTTTATTTTTGATTTTAAGGAACTGTTGAACTGTTTTCCACAGCAGCTTTACAATTCTTTTTTTTTTTTTTTGTACTAGGGTCGAACTCAGGACCGCATGTGCTTGCAAGGCACGCGCTTATACCACTGAGCTAAATCCCCAGCTGCGGCTTTACATTTCTATCAACAGTGTACAAGGGTTTCAATTTCTCTAAATCCTTATCAATGCTTGTTATTTTATTTGTTTGATAGTAGCTACCACTTGCATTCTGTAACAATTAGTGTTGTTTGGCATCTTTTCATCTACTTACTGGCCACTTGTATATCTTGTTTAGAGAAATGTCTTTCAACAACTTTGCTCATTTTAAAGTTGGGTTTTGTTGTTGTTGAGTTGCAGGAGTTATTTATATATTCTAGATATTAACCCCGTATCAGATATATGATCTGCAACCAGTAGCTACTTTTGATAAGGAACTCATTGATAACCACTGGTCAAGTGTTATTGGGATGCATGCTGGATGCTCCTGAAATTCTCACTGGCAGGAAATTTGAAAGAGTATTTTGTTTGTTTGATATTGCTATATAGTTCAGGCTACCTTAAACTCATGATGTAGCCCACATTGGCCTTGAATTTGTGGCGAGCTTACTGCTTTAGTCTTCTGAGTGCTAGGATTACAAGCATGCACCACCACACCTATCTGAAAAATATTTTTGATCTCTGGGTATATGGCAGGCATTTTCTATACTTTGTCTCCTGCACAACTCACAAAACCCTGTAAGACATATGCTGTCACTTCCACTTCCCAGATGACAGACCTAAGACTCAGAGAAATGAAGTAGGACCCCTTGCCTAGTAAGTGGCAGAAATAGGGTGTGAAGCCAGGCCTGCCTGACTCTCCACCTTTTCTCTCCCACCCCTGCGGGCTGCGTGAGAGAGCGTGAGCAAGCTTCACACACATGCTGTTCATCACTCTTCTTAGTTGACATTCATTCAAGCTACCCCTGTGCCTGGCAAGCAGGCTACTGCCAGCATTGCTGACTCAGCAGTGTGCCACCTTCCTCCAAGTGTGGGCCTCAGCATGACTCGGATGCTTGCTTTCTTCAGTCTGCATGGGGAGAGCAAAGCCTCTGGCTTTTCAGTTCCATCATCTCAGCTCTTCTGTTCTGAGCTTGGGTCTTCTCAGAACTATTCTTCGCTGAGTTTGATTAACAGGAAGTCTGGGGGTGCAGTGCAGGCAGGCTGGGTACAGGGGGAAGGAAAGACAAGTTCCCACCCTGAGGTAGCAGCTGCCTCCATGGGTGCTGGACTGGGCAGCAGACACAATTGGAGAGTAGTGACAGATGTCATACCTTTGAAAACCATTGTGAACTGTGTAGTGCAGCTCTCAAGTAGACAGGAAAGGGATTTTCATGTGCTTCTAGCTATCTTATCTTCCCACTGTGATGTGTGCTAGGCAGTCAGCATTGGGCTGAGAAAGTCACACTTAGCAAGGGCATGTGCTACATACGAGTGTATAGTGCAGCCCATGGTTCTGAGATGTGATCTTTGGACCAGGTTTGTTCTAGCCTCAGTTTAGCCAAATCACATGTACGTCTTTGGCACATGGCTTGCATCTCATGGGATGCAGTTCTCGCTGGGCACAGCCAGCCTCTCAGAAAAATGTCCAATAAAAATAAGAGGGCTTCACAGCCTCAAAGAGGGATTCCACTCGACATAGAATGGCATTCATCTATTGTGCATTGTGTAGTTTTAAAATTATAGCACATGTAATGAGCACTGAACAAGAAGTATGTTATGAACCTGGTCTTAATTAATTTTTTTGTAAAAGTGCTGTGGAACGTAGGCACTGTTCTTAGTGAGGCTCAGTGATTCTCCAGTCGCATAAGTGGTAGATGATGGACGCCAGACTCCAACTTGCTTCTAGTTTGTTTCCAAAGTCTTTGCCCTGGAAGGCTGTGCTAAACCACCTTTTCATTACCAGGACTGCAGGAAGACAGGATGTAAGCTGATAGGACGTCAGTATAAATGTCTGTTACCTCTGCCCATGCAGCATTCTTCCAGAGATATTTGTAGGGGTCAAGAATTGTATTAAAAGGAAAAGGCCTTTTCTTGGGAGAACACATATTTGGCATTAAAGGAAATCTTAATTGCTTACAGCCTGAATTCTTTCAATGAGGCTGATTTCCTCAGTTCTTAAGTGGTGAATAATGTGTCATCTTCAACAACTCCTTGTCCCCAACCCAGAGGATTGTTCTTCTCTGTTGATTCCCCCCCCCCCAAAATATTGATGAGAGACACATAAAATATACCACTAGTCATGGTATATTCACAGTGTGTTTTACAATTATTACTGTTTTTTAGTTCCTGAGGTTGATTTTTTTTTTCTGCACATTCTGTTTATTGATTTTGACTTATTTTTAAGGAACCCTTAGCCTCTCTTCCTGGAGACGTGGAATGTATCAGTTCTTGAACCAGAACTTTAAACACCTTTCTGATTCCCACACTGGGAGGTCACTGGGTCTGAGACTCTCAAACTGAGTCTAGTACATTCTCCTAAACCCAGTTCTTTTTTTTAAAATTTTATTTAAAGAGGAAAAAAAAAAGCAAAACAGAAAAAAAGAGTAGAAACAATACAGAATTTAAAAAAAACAGTAAGAAATCACTAGTTGATAAATTACATACTATCTTCTTAGACATAATTGTTCAGGTTACAAAATTAAAGCATACAAAGTGGACATTCAAACAGTGAGGCTGCAAACAGTTCTGTTCACCGATCCAACAAAAACTTAGCAACATGGTTATCAATCCTACACACTTAAACATACATACAGTTGTATCCTTTAGAGCACTTTCTTTTCCTCCTTTTGCTTTTTAAATCCATTATCTGTTAATTATATCATATTTCAGCTTGCTCAGTACCTTACTGATCTGTTTCATTGTTATTTACTTTTTAATCATCTTATATAATTCTGTTGCTTTGTTTTTGAGTTTCTCCTCATCCATTCCCCATGGATCAGCTTTGGTTGAGTTGGGAGTTTTTGGAGACATTTTATTACTTTGTTGTCTTAAAAAAATTTTTTTTATTATTTTGAAGATAGTAAAATACAATAGAACAAGACAGTACAAAGCCAATTGAGACAGTGCAGTGAAATTGGTACAAGACTTCACAGCAGGTTACTGGGATAACAGTAATAGGTACCATAGTATATCTCATTATCTTCACAACAGTTGTTCTTTCAATCAGGTATAGCAAAAT
Source organism: Hydrochoerus hydrochaeris (assembly GCA_004027455.1). NCBI lineage: Eukaryota > Metazoa > Chordata > Mammalia > Rodentia > Hydrochaeridae > Hydrochoerus > Hydrochoerus hydrochaeris. The sequence goes on from PVLA01003354.1 coordinate 166,855, forward strand.
CAAAGGAAATACAGAATATTATAGAACTTATCAAAACAGAATATTGAATAGAGTAGTACAGTAGTACAATTAATCAGAACAAAGCAAAACAATGATAACAATATTTGCCTTCAAAGAGATGGTAGAAGGAAATCCCCACTATTTGCTAGACTGCATATGTCAACTTCCCAAGAGCTGCTCAGACCTCTGGCTCCCATTTACTAACGGAGAGGGGAGTTGTTTGATTCTCATCCCACGTGCCAGTAGGTTCAACAGCCGCTTACCAGGGAGGCAAGCTGGTTGCTTGGTTTCCCGGTGCCCTAAAATTCCAACATGGTGCGGATCTCAGGAGACGCTGGTGGTTCTTGCCCTCAGGCAGCTGCTTACCAGGATGGCAAGCTGGTTACTTGGTTTCCTGGTGCCCTCGGTTCCTGAGTATTTTTGTTACCCCAAAAGTAAACCCTGAACAGTCATTCCCCATGCCTCCCTTCCCCAGCCCCTGAAAACATTTATCACTTTTGTTCTCCAAGGCTCTGGGTATTTCGTATAGATGGAATCATGCCATATGTGGCCCTGTGTGTGAATTGTTTATTTTGCTACCCATGGTTCCTCTTCTCCAAATCAGAATTTGCAGACCCATTGTGCTAGTGTGGAGCCTTGGGAGCCGAATCCCAGGGTGGATGAGTGCCTGGGCAAGTTATGTGATGGTTTTGAACTTCAAGGTTGTTGGGAATACTAAGTAAAATGGTGTAAAATTCCTTGCTTTTTGTCTCAAGCAAGTTATTTAATGCTTCTTTTACCTCAATTTGTTCCCTCCATAGGTGGGGATGTGGTAGTGTCTGTGACTGTCAGGCTGCTCTGAGGATTAAACGACACAGTCTATGGGCGTTGTCCTATGTGCTTTAGTACTGCGTGTGTGATGAGCATTTGCACCCAGAAGTTAGACTAGGCCCTGCATCATTCAGAGGAGCAATCATGGAGGCCCCTATCTTTTGCCTTCCTGCCTTCCATCAAGCCAGGCTGAATATGGTCACCAGAGAGCATTGGACATTGTGTCTTCAGCTCAGAACCTTCACTACTTAGAGTAAGGAAGAGTTCTTTTTCCACGCTTTTCCCTAGTCCACTCCTTGTCCCCTGTGCTCCACTGTGGCTCCTCAGGCCTGTGGCCCCTCCAGTACCTTGGCCTTTGTTCACACTCTTTCATCTGTTGGGAATGACTCTCAGTCTTCACTGTAGACAATGCTCTGTTCATTTCGACTTAGGTTTTCCATCCATCATAGTAGCATGAACACCGTAGGGTTGTTCTGAGGTTTATAAGACATAGTAGATGACTGAGATGATACCTCCTACTCAATAATGTTAATGAGATAATAAACATGTTTGTGTGGGTGACATCTGGCAGTCATTTGATATACTATCATTACCCTGTCATATCATCCTACTAAGACCATTTTATACACCTGCTTTCCTAACTAGACACAATTGCTTGAGGACAGGGCCATGTCTTCTTAATCTCTACACACTCCCATTGATGCCAGCACAGTGCTCTTCATAGGGAAAGTTTTAATATTATTCATTGAGTTCAAAATGCTACCGCCATTGATCCAGAGTGCTAAACATGTCAGAATGTGTGTGTGTGTGTGTGTGTGTGTGTGTGTGTGAATGTGTGTGATCACCATTTGGCATCAGCTACTAATCTGGTTTCTGGACAGTTCCTGTGTATAACTCTGGCTTCTGTAATTGCATTTGAGAAGTCAGGGCTCCAAAGGACGGCCTGCAGATCTGCCACAGCCCTGTGTTATAAGGCTGGTTAGACAGAATTTGATTAATTCATCCCTGGTGAATATAACTGACTTGAAAAAGTTGCCCAAGCTTCATTTTTGAAAACACAAAAAAGAAAATGAAAATCTCCTGTAAACTCACCTCCAAGGACACTCTAGCTCCATCCATTCTGAAAACCACTATTCTCACGAAACAAGTTAGTATCTTAGGTAATTGCTGACATTTATTAAATGGCTGTTATATGCTAAATGTTCATCTACATCACTCAGCTTTAATGTTATTCCTGTGGTGAGGCAGATACAATGATCCCCATTTTACAGAACAGAAAAATGAGGTACAGAGAAGTTAATTTATTCAAAGCCACAAGACTTATAAATTGAAGAGCTGAATTGTAAACCCAAGCAATCTGGCTTCCAGGTCTCTCCCTTTACCTCTGGATTAAGCTGCCTTCCTCTCATGCCTGCTCCTACCCACAGAGCCACCTACATGCACTCTCCCAGGTTTAATGATGCACACTGAGTCCGGGGTCCAAGGCAGCTAGAATTTCTTTCTCCTGTGCTCTCCCTGGTTGTGTGATATTAGGACAATCGCTTTATCTCTTTGCGACTGTTTTCCCATCTATAAATCTGGAGCTGGTCTCCGTGATCTTCATTATTCAGCCAGAACGTTCTGTGATTTTAGGAATTAAAAACAGAAGCGAGAACTTGCTTTTCTGCACGTCCTTCCCTCCTCTCCTTTCTCCCGCACCTGCAGGCATATTATCCTCTGTACCATGCAGGCAGGCGGTCAAGTCACCCTGACCTAGGTCCCTCCCCCACCGCAGTGAGCCTGCAGACGCTGCCTGCCAGCTGAGTGAGAGCTCTTGGTGGGGTTTGCTGAGGAGCTGGGCTTAGTGGCTTATGTAAGCTATTAAGATCCCATTGGTTTTAAGAGAGTTTGCATCCTTTGAACTGCAGATGGGGCCTCTGGTGTTTATGGGGCTTCCCAGGGAATAGGTTTAGGAGGAGGGTCCTCAGGGTTGATGAGGGCTTTTCCAGGGCGCACACATATGACTGGGACTGTTTGTTTCTTCCTCTGCCAGCTTCCCTGGTCAAGGCAGGTCAAGAGGGCTGAGTTAATCTGAGCACCGTATGGGCACATGTACCTCTGCTGTGTGTGTGACATGAGCCCGAGTAGTGTCTGGGTCACCTCGCACCACAGGGCAATGAGCCTCCAAGTCCCTGAAAGGCTGGTTAAAATGGGCCACCTCATCCCACCAGCCCTGAAGTTTAACCTGCAGAGACTTGGGCCAGACCCTGACATCTGTCTTCTTTTTGTCGTTATGCTGGGGGATTGAACCCAGGGGCTTTACACTCAGCTACCTTCCCAGTCCTTTTTGTTCTTTTCTTTGAGATAGGGTTCTGCTAAATCACCAAGTTGCCAGGCTGGGCTTGAACTTGCCAACCTCCTGTCTCAGCCACCCACAGTGCTGGGATCACAAGTGCGTGGCACCATGCCTAACTGACAATTTGCATTTCTGACAAGTTCACAAGGTGATGCTGAAGCACGGGTACAGGGCCCACACTTAGCCCTGCACCAGAGTTTCACAGAGAGCTTCATGTCTCTTTCAGTAGTAAACTGAAACTAAACTAAAACTTTCTTGGTCATGATTTTATGTCAAATTTATACACTGGTATTCTAATAGGATCACTGCACATTTTCTTGACATAGTCATAGTTATGTCTGTTCTTTACTGTGGTAGGCTGTGATCCGGGATGTCCTGAGACACCCCTTGAGGTCCACCCAGGCTGTTTGAATTGTTGCTTTGCGTGTTGCCTTTGCGGACCTTGCCTTTGCAGTCTGCTGCCTCCTTCTCCTTGGCTGCTATGCTGGTAGTGTTCTTTCTTCACTGCCTGGAGCTTAACAAAAAATAAAACTGAAAAAACAAAACTTTCTTTTTCAAATGCTCACAACTATAAAAATAGGAAGGGTACAATAGTGAACTCCCATCTACCCATCATCTAGATTTTTAATATTTTTGCTTCTTATTTTCCTTGCAGACGTATTGAAAAGCCAGACCAGACATCCTAACATTCCCCTCCCAAATATTTCCGCCTACATCTCTCTCTCTTTTTTTTTTTAAAGGGACATTTTCTTGCATAACCACAAAACCATGAGCACAACTAACCACTCCAGTAGTTTGTAAGTATCATCTCCTACTCAATCCATATTCAGATTATCCCAGTCGTTTCAAAAAGCCTTTCCAGTTGAATTAAGAGGCAAACAAGACCTATGTCCACATATTATTGGTATCTCTTCTTTCAAATTTTTCTTTTTAAGGGCTGGGATGTGGTGTCTGCTGTGGGCTGATGAAACGCATCAAAAGTAGCAGGTTTTGAATTAGGTCATTCAGGTGCAGGGACCTGGAGACAGTTCCATTGCCTGCTTAGCTGCTTTTACTTTATTCTGTTTGCTTTGATCTGGACAGGCAGGGCAGCCAGGTGTGATTTCTAGGTGGGTGAGTTGTCTGACCGTGTGAGTATGCATGTGTTGGAATATGTTTATGGAGCAGCTAAGTTAACCAGGCTAGGAAAGGAGGATTGTAGCTGCTGTAGAGTGTTTGGGGTATGTGCTTGCCTTATTCTCCACCTGTTTCTCTCTTTCCCTCTGCAACAAATTCAGCCTCCTTTGAGGCTCTATGGATACAAAACATTTCTTGGAGCTCCAGGCTTGAAAGCGTGCGCACCTAGTCTGCTTGGGTGGCCTGGTTTCTTGCCAGGAGGATGATAAATAAATATTGATGTGCTGCTGTTGGCCCTGCACACCCTCTGGCAGCTCTGTCCTGCTCATCCCTCATGTAGGTGTTTTGAACGTGCCACTGACTTCTCATTTAGCCGCCCATCCAAATCAAAGGTCCCTCGCTGCAGTTTAAATGCCATGGTGTACCCGTGGCTGGGGCTGATGCGTATTGCAAAGCCAAGCCATCCTGCGTCACACGGTGTCAGCTGTGCTTCCATATGGGCCCCTGTGCCATGCTAGGCAAGGCTGCCAATGTCAAGCTGGGTGAGGATTGAGGCGTGAGGCTGCCAGGAGAGTAGGACTTTTCTGGACAGGGATCAATCAGATTGTGAGGGGGCTCAGGTTTTTTTTTTTTGTTTTAACCAGGAGTTAAGTGTTATGGAGATTGCTGTGAGTCAACCAGCCGGGCCGTGGCAGGGAAGGTCTAAAAGTCAGGGGTATGTGCTGGTTATTTGCCTCATTTCAGCCCAGGGCAGCCTCCTGTTCTGTCTTGCAGACCCCTAGAGATGGGGATAACAGTCCCACTTTGCTCCCCTTTGTGGCCCTCCATGGGCTTCTAGCGGGGCACCAGCCACGTGATGCTGCAGTGGGCTGAGGACCCAGCGAGCCGCAGAGCCTCTTTTGACCATCTTGTTGCTTGGAATACATTGGTGCTCAATAAATGCAGATCTATTACTGCAGCCTAGGAAAAGGAGGGAAGCGTCTATGGTGCATTGGGTTGCCTGGCCTAAGCACAAAATAAATTCAAAAATCAGTCAGAGGTGGTGCTGAATGTCATCATGAGCTGAAGCTGCTCAAGAGATGGAGCCTTGTTCTGCAGGGGCCACTCATGGCTGCTGTTGTTTTGCGAATGCTGATTGATGCCTTGTTCCTCATCCTTTCCTTCCTGGTGTTGCCAAATCATTACTAGATATAGCTCAGATTTCTTACGGCAGTTATTAGGTCATTTAGTAATGTTTCAGTTGTCCCCATGTCTTATTCCTCATGTCGTGTGAGGACAGCATTTTTTACTCCCTTTCGCTCTTCTTTCTTCCTAGCCTGGTACTGTGGTTTTCACGTGCTAACAGGAACTCATTCACAGCTCGCCACCCAGTACAGCACCAGGCTGCCCAGTGCAATGGCCAGGGCGCCGAGTGCAGGAGATCTGGCTCAGAGAGTGCTTCTCTCTTGAGTCCAGAGCAGACAGCACTCTGGGGCCTGGAGCATCAGGACAACACTTCTGAAGGTGACTGGAGTGGGTGGCACGTTCCGTGTTAGGAAGATCAGAGGAGACTTTGAACCACCACTGCTGACAGTAATGAGGAGGTGCGGCTAATTAGTTTGGAAGTACTGGCTTCTGGGCGTTGACTAGACACACAGTGAGTCTCCAAGGACTCTATAGATGACCACAGGGAAGGGTGGCAGCAGAATTCTTAAAACGTGATACTAACTCCTGCTCTTGGTAAGACTGATGGGAATGAGTCAAGCCGAGACAGAGATAAACATTTGCTTTGTCAGCAGGTGATCACCCTGTTTTCTAGGTTCTTGGACTGCAAAGGAGCATGTCTCCAAACACCAGACAATGGAGCAGACAGGAAGGAGAGGATTAAGGGCTCCCACTGCCACGCTCTAGTGGTCTTGTTGGTCGGGAAATTCTGGTGTGGCCTGGAGAGGATGGGAAAGTACAAAGTTTCACACTTAGAGAAGCAATAATTGTGTTTTCTTTTCGGAAATCATTTTGTAAATTAAACATGAATTTACCATGTGAGCCAGACACTCCAGCCCTAGCTATATGCCCAAGATAAATAAGAATACTTAGCCTCAGTATTTAGCCAGGCTGTTTTACAAAAGGGTCTCCAAAACACTTGCTTATCTGGAAATTATCTCATGTGCAGAATTGGGCAATTTCTATTTGTATCTTTGTCTATTCACTTGGAACAGCCATCTAAGCTGGAAACAATTCAAATGTCCATCGGGAGAGAATGGATAAACAAGTGATGGTGTATCCATACAATGAGATACTATTGAGAAATGGGTGTATGGATCTCAACATAATTATGCTGAATGCAAAAATTCAGACAAAAAAGAGGCAGAGTATTATGATTCCATATATATAAAAATGAATCTGTAGTGACAGAATGTAAAACAGTGGTTTCTGCAAGGCAGAGGTCAAGTGGAAGGGGCAGGAGTAAGAGATGACCAAGGCCTATAAGAAACCTCTGGGCCTGATGGCTGTGTTCATAAACTGGTTTTTGGTGAGAGTCTCAGATGCAAATTTATACAAAAACTTATTAAAGTTTGATCTTTAAATATCTTTAATTCACTGTGTGTTTAGTACCCCTCAATAAAACTCTTAAAAATAAATAAAAGTGAGGGTTGGGAGAATCAGTGCAGTTCATTTAATTATTGTGAACTTTGTTGACAGTCGTTCCTTGGTGTCCACAGGGGATTGGTTTCAGGACACTGCTCAACCCTAAGGGTACCAGAATCCAAGAATGCTCAAGTCTCTTCTGGTATAGTATTTGCATATAACCTATGCATATCTCCTCTATATTTTAATACTCTCTAGATTACCAACAGTACCTAATGCAGTATCAGTAGTGGTGTATTTTGTAGGAAATAATGACAAGAAGATGCTGCAGGTATTTAGTACAGAGGAAAAAAATTTTTTAAATAATTTTGGTCCATGTTTGGTTGAATCACTGGTGTGAAACTCACAGATACAGAGGGCTGACTCTACATTCCCATCCTTGAACTAGAATTATTTCATCTCAGTGGAAATGAGCAAAATTAGATGACCCAGGATGGCAGAGAGTATAATGAAGGCAGTCCCAGACATAAGGTAGGTCCAGATGGAAGTGCATGGTGGCGAAAACAGCTGCCCTCAGGATGAGGTGGGCTGCTCAGATGGGTGAATCAGTGGCCGTGGCGTCAGAGGTGGATATGACACTGAATGGAAGGAAAGCTGCTCTGTGAAGTGTCAGATGAGCAAGGGTTAAAAGACTGAATCACCAAGCTGTGCTAAGAATGGGGTAGAAGGTGCCCTGTGCCGGGAAGGTCGGGGTTGTGAGTAGAAGAGGGCTCATGTTAAGAACAGTGACTGGGTAGGTAATTGCCCAGGGGACAGGGCTGGAGCCAAGTTGCCTAACTGGGTGTCCTGGTTGCACATTTAGGAGCTTGACAGTCTTTGGACAAATGACCTAACTTCTCTGAGCCTTAGTTTTTGTAGTCCCTACTTCACAGGGTTAGAATGAATATTAAATAAGTTAATCTGCAAAAAGGACTTAGACTTAGTGTATACTAAGGGTTCAATAAACATTATTACTGCTATTCTTATTATTTGCATGTGGGCAGGACTTTGAACGCCAGGGTCATTAAGAAATCAGCAGTGGACGTTGTGATTTCTCTGATGAAGAGCCTCTGATGAAGAATTTGAACAAGTACAGTAGTCCCAGCTTGCCCTTACCTCCAGGTCTTTGCATTTGTTAGGAGAACTCTGGTTGGAAGAATCTTCCTTGAGATGCCCAACTGGTTGACTCCCTCACGTATTTCAGGTCTCTGCAGAAATGCCACCTGGTCTAAGAGGCCTTTGCTGATGCCCATAGTGAAAACAGCAGTCCCCTCTACCCATCACTTAACAATGATGTATATGTGTGGGGCTACTGTTTCCTTCCCTCTATTAGTGTAGACTCTATAAGCTTCAAGAGGATAGGGACTTCATTGTTTCTACCTCTATATCACCTGGGCCTAGGACACTTTTTGGATTGTAGTAGATGCTCAAAAAATTATTGACTGAAAGACTTTTGAAACTGTGTCCTGGAGTAAGACACTTAACATCATCGGGCTTCTCTGTTTCTTCATCTATACATTGTGGAAGTTGTGTACCTGATGGCTCAAGGGGAAGGGATTTTGAAGGAAGTCAGGTGTGATTTCTGGAGCAAGGGAGCACTATGATGAAGTGACCATGGGAGAGTATTAGAACTCACAAGGTGTGGAGGGGATATGGGAGGAAGCTTCCAAGGAAAAGGGGACAGTAGCTGTTACCAGTAGGACCTCAAGATGTGTAGGAAGAAATGGACATTGCTTAATTCCACAATGAGTTCAGTTCTACAGTGAAGGACAGGGGTTTACAGACCTTGTAGTCAGACCTGTGGTGAGTATTATGGGAGTGTAGGAAACTTATTTCTACAGGTATAAATTCTAGGGTTGTACTTTAGTGCATTTTCTGTTGCTGTAACAAAATACCTGAGACTGATTAGTTTATAAAAGATAGAAGCTTATTTGGCTCACAATGCTAGAATCTGGAAAGCCCAAACAGCATGGCATTAGCATCTGATTAACATTTGGAGGGGCCTTCTTCTGCACCATAACCTGGCAGATGGTCTCACATGGCAAGACAGCAGGTATGCCAGCCCAGGTCTCTCTTCCTCTTCTTATAAAGCCACTAATACTATCATGCGTATTAGACCTCACTAATCTTGATTATTTCCCAAAATCCCACCTCTGAATAACATTTACTTATTTAGGGTTAAATTGCCAGTACATGAGCTATTGGAGAACACATTCCAACATTATCAGCCAGTGTCACTCGATCTGAGCCCTCCTATCTCGAGACCTTTTAATGGTAACCTTACTGAAATACAATTAACTTGTCATACAATTTATCTTTTTAAAATACACAATTCAGCAGGTTTTAGTATATTTACAGAATTGGCAACTATCATTTCAATCAATTTATAGAACATTTTCATCCCTCCTAAAAGAAACCTCACATCCATTAATAGTGACTCCCCATCTACCAATCTACTTTTGTCATGATGGGTCTCCTCTGTTCTGGGTATTTTGTATGAATGGAGTCCTGTATTATGTGGCCTTTTGTGTCTGACTTCTTTCACTCAGTGTATTGTGACTTGGGTTTGACCTGTTGTAGTGTGAGTCAAAAGAGCTCAAGTCTCTCCTGTGACTGAGCAGTATTTCATTATATTGGTTATAACACAGTCTGTTTATCAGTTCAGTAGTTGTTGGTTGGCTAAGTGGTTTCTCCCTCTGGGCCATGATAAATAATAATGCTCTGAACTCCCACTTACAGGGTTTTGTCCTTTTTCAATGTTCCTGCCTTTTGAGAGCTAAGCCTGTCATGCCTCCCACATGCTATTTGAAATTACACACTAAATCCTCTTATTTAAAGGTAACTTTGAATGTGACTTTCCAAAGTCTTTCCTCTTGGCATCGGGCCACAGTGCTGTCTCTTGCCCTTGCCCTGCTTAGAGCATTCCTGCTGTTTGACACATGCAAGAGAACAGGGCAGTGTCAGCAAATGACAAGTGAGTGGCATGCAGGGTCATTGTTGGACTATGTCATGAGCTGTTCTGCTTTGAAAGGAAGCTGACTGTAGGTCATGTGCATATGGAGAGCATTACACTGAGGGGTATAGCGACCGGGGGGCCGCGTGTCAGAAGAGCCAGCCAGATGGCTCTGATTTCTCTATGGCAGCGCCGGGCTGGGGAAGCACAGCGCAACCGAGGCATTGCCTAGCCCTGACCTTGGGGAGATCTTGGGGAGCGTCTGAGCTCCTGGGGAGCCAGCGAGGCAGCTGACTCTTCAAGGTTAGCACTCTCTTTAAAGGCACACTGCTTCATTTGACTCTGAAATGTCAGTTACCGTCTTTGTACTTAAGTATAGAAGCACCTCAGTTCTGATCTTGGGAATAAGACAGAAATAGCTAGTCGGTGCTGGTGAGTAATCCTCTAAAAGCATTGTCAGGGAGTGCCCTCACTACGGCATCATGAGCTGTGTAAAGTTGCAGTAAATGAGCTAGAGTCTTGGACAGAGAGCTGGGGGAGGCGTGGTGTAATTTCCCAGGGAAGTCCTGCTTTAGTGATGGGTCCTCGCGCTGCAGCAATTGCTCCTCTTTGAGTCCCTCATGTGTGACTGTGGGATCACCTAGGAGTTGCTGAAGGCCCCCAGAACTCCTGAGTCCTTACCTTAGGTGTGGTGAGGAGGAGGAAACCTACAGACAATGAGAGAGGATGCATGTGAGAGTGTTGGGTAAAAGGCTGCAGGACTGCTGGCATTAGAAGTGGGAGCGCTCTCTGGGACCGGGTGATCCAGGAATGCTTCTGGGAGGAAGCAGGATGTCAATGGCGGAGTTATTAGGGGGAAAATGTTGGCTTCCTCTTGGTTTTGGCCTGCCTCTTTCTACTAAGGATGGAGGCACCTCAGTGCAAACCACTTTGTACAATAAAGTTAACAAACATAAACAGAAAATCTAGGCTATTGGAAGAAAGACACTGGCAAGGTGGTTGCTCTTACTGGGTTCCAGATTTGGTCTGTGCTTGATGGCAGCAGGGAAGAAATGAAAACATGTTAGTTATATAGATCCTGTTGACCACAAAGGGAAACGTCTACCAGCTCCTTAGGGGTGGCGAAATTCTTCCTACACATTTTTAGAAAGTTATTTTCTCATGTAGGAATTATTCTAAAGGACACAGTGGTACAATAAACATAGGTCAATCATGAACGAAAGTCTTTATAAATATAGTGGGTTAGGGAGACCAAGGTGAGAAGGTAATCAGGCCATCATCAGCTTAGCTGATTAAGATTTGATCATGTGGTTTTTGGGGGCTCTAACTTCATGTAAAATGAATCCAGAAGCATTTTCCAGAAGAATAGACTGAAGACATGTTCCTGAGAGAACAGAACATGTAAAGAGGTGAAAACTCCTTGACCCCAGTAAGATTATCCCCAGTGGAGGCTATTTTTCCTTCTCCTTGAGCTCCCACACTGCATCATACAACACCCCACCTGGGTACTGGGTTTGGTGCCACGTGTCCTGGTGTCCAGGGGCAAAAATGGAAACCTAACACCAGAGTCCAGAGCTGGTCTTGTCTCCACTGCCAGCACCCGTTAGCATAGCGGTCTTTGTTCTGTGTTAATTGAGGCATTAAAACACCTGTTCTGGTTGCTGACACGTTCACATGGGTAAACTTCAAAGTTGAAGTCTAAAAAGGGTAATTTTTTGCTTAAAAAAGAATCAAAGTACAGAAAAGATTACATGCTAGCAGGCTGGCTTTGCAATTATTCATATTGCCAATAGTTGCCATTTGTTATTTACTCTGTTGGGAGCACCTGTAATAGTTACATTGTTCTCCCTGCAACTCCAGAAGAATCTGATAGAATCACCTCCAGTTTGGTGGAGAGTCTGGGGCTGGCAAGGATTTAGATATACTTTCAACCCCCCATTCTGAAGAGGGCACTAGTCCTCACTTGAGGGCCTGCTTGACCCAAACTTGGCTTCCTGGCTCCTCTCTGACTATGGATCTCTTTCTCCCACCCTTCCATAATGACCAGAGTCTATTGTTCCAAGGTTGGCTGGACCTCCAGCAAAGCTCTGGCCTCTTACATTAGATAAGCACTTTTCTGTCCGATTTCAGAGATTTTCCTTGGGACCTCACACGGTCATAATCTGTCTGTGGGGTCACATGGTTTTGCTTCTTTTCTGCTTCAGCCAGTGCTGGCTGCATCTCAGCAGTCTTTCCCAAGAATCATAGGAGTAGGGTCCAGGTCTTCCTGTTTTCATGGCCTACTTTCCTTCAGGACCACCCGGCAAGTTTCTGTTTCCCTTGTGGGCAAAACGGCCAGTCAGGCATTGAAGAGGATCAGGCCCAGCCTGAGTTCCATCCTATGCTCTCACCTTGATCCCCTGATTGAATGTTCCACTCAGCCATTCTCCAAGGGAGTAGTTGCCATATTGCCACTGCTGTTTTGTCATATCAATAATATTTTTAAATACATTAAGATTTTCTTTCTTGTCAATAGAGGAGGAGGAAAAGGAAGAAGAAAAGGACAGCACATTGTCATATCATTGTACTTCTGAAGGATATGGGGATCTTGCTATTTTTGCTCACTAGGGTCAATATGCATTCATTTCTTTTGGACGAGATTGTATATCTGGGGATACTGACAAATTAATCCAATTGGGCAGGAAACTGGTGGCCAACTGAATAATGTTCAGTTTTCTGCTATAATTCCTGCCTTTGTCCCTGTTCAGGCTTGTGTTTTGCTCCCAGCTGATTTAGACATAGGATGCAATAAGCTTAGTGGCCTCAGACTCTCATTATCAGGGGCTTGGAGGGAGGTCTCCTTTGGCACACCAGGACTCTGTCTTATTCATTGAGGCCTTTCAAGTATCACATTTGCAATGGAATCACTATGCCTCTTATGGAGGCCTCTTTAGGGTTGGCCTACAGGCAAGGAAAATGCTTTGTCTAAAAGCTGCATTGTGAGAGGCTCTTCTTGGGGCCAGCATCCCAGAGATGCTTGGGTAGCTTCATCTCTTCCATTGACATAATAGTTACCGTTTACTGCCTGCTCACTTTATGCTGGGTGCATTGCTAAGTGCATTAAGTGCATTTGCTTATTTAATCTACCCGGCAACCTAAGAGACAACTGTTCGGTGAGAAAGTAGCAGGGCTCTAGGCTGTAACGCCCAGAGTGGTCAAAGAGCAAGCTGCAGGTGCTGAGAGAAAGTGCTGTCCTCTGGAAGGGTTTCTTGTTCAGTTATGTGGAAGTATAGATCTTAGGTGGGCGTTGTCTTGGGCCTGAGATTGGGAGGGGCATTCCTTTCTTAGATAAGGAACCTGAGTCTCGTGGACCATTGAGCCTGAGCCTCTCTCTGCTAAAGCGTAGGGACTGAAATGATCTTATAAAGTTCCTCATCCTCACTATGCAAGCCCAGACCCAGACCCAGTGCTGTGCATATGGAAATGTGAAAGAACTGTGAAAGCTCTGGTCACAGGTCATCTGTCTCCTATAAAGTCCTTTCCAAACAAGCTTAGCTCTTGCTGATTTCCTCTCTTCTTGAAAGTTCTCAGCACTGGAATTCTGTAATTCTCCAACCTCCCTTTTAGAGCCTCCTTTCCAGTACCAGGGCTCCTGTGTTCTCTCTGCTGTCTTCCTGCTCAGCCTTGGTGAACCCTGGAGTTAGGAAGGAGCCAAGTGATGAGGAAGTTTCATCTAGTGATGTTATCAGTAGGGGGAGTGAAGGGCAGCTCCAGTCTCTTTTGTGGGGGAAGGGAAGGTCACACACACCTTGCTAAAAGAACCCCAGGCTGAAGTGAAAGATGGGGTAGATTTTTTTTTTTAATGTTTCAGGCTCTGTCACATTTTTAATATCAAACCACAGAATCTCAGAACTAGAAGAAACCTGAATCATTCTCAAATATGATCTCTTTGCAGCAAAGTCTTTGGATCATTATTGTTATTATCTAGAAAGCATTATGGGAACCAGTGGGATGGAGACCAGTACTTCTGTTACAGTGTCCCGGGAGGTTCTTGCTATGGTGAATACAGTATTTAGAGGAACTGCAGTCCTTCCACCGTAAGAAAAATCTTAAAGCAAAAGCTGGACTAGATGAATGTCAGTTGGTGAATGTGTTAGTCAGCTTTCTTTCACTGTAACAAAATACCTGAGATAATGAACTCATACAGAGAAAAAGGGTTACTTTGGTTCACAGTTTTCCAGTCCATGATCAGCTAGCCCTGTTACTTTGGGCATACCTCATGGCAGGAGCATGTGGTGGAACAAAACTTCTTACTTTGTGGCCAGGAAACAAAATGGAACAAGGAAGAGGTTGAGGTCTCACAGTTCCCCTAAAGGGCATGCCCCCCCGGTAGCCTAAAGATCTCCACTATTAAAAATCCTCCATCTGTTAAAGTTTCCATTACCTATCAGTTACACCATGCTGGAGACCAAGTCTTTAATACGTGGGATCTTCAGGGACATTAAAAATCCAAACTATAGCAGTGAAAATATTGAACCCACTTAAATTACACTGAAGCAGCAAAAAGACAGGTGAAATTCTAACTCAACAGAAGTTGTTCACGTATATATTTTACCAAAATCAAAGAAACCAGCTACAGTGGTTGACCATAAAAGCCAGAATTTGGACCTTAAATAAGGATTAATTGATAAATTGATTGATCAATTAGCTTTCATTCTGTTGTAACCAGAGTTGAATGTTTAGGTGCAAACTATATTTACACAAATTGTGAAAGTTACTGTCTGCAGCCAGAGGTGTGGAGGTGACCCCAAGCCCCATAGGGAAACTGAAGCTCTGTGAAAGGGGTAGGTGACAGTAGGTTTCAGGTCTCTGAGTGTCCCTGTATCCATTTTATGTATAATAATAAAGTTGTAGAAGAGTTCTCCGTTTACAGAGTAAGCTCATCTAGAGGTAAAGTTAAATGTTTATTTGTACACCACAGGCTAATGGTCAGGGTTATTACAGCAGAAAGAAACTGCTGTTAATTGTGTTGAAAGTGAATTGGACTACATGTATTTTAAAATCAACATAATATAAAATATTTGTAATTCTTCCCTTGTTTTTTTTTCTTCCCTCCCTAGTTTTTGTGATCATGTTCTTATGTCTCACATAGTGTTCTGACTGGATTGCCTTAGAGGCAAAGGGGGCCTCTGGCGTCTCTCAGATCTCCTTGCCATCAGGAGCAGCCCCACTGAAGAACCAGGACCCATCGGAGCCACCACTTCCTTCCCCGTGGCTTTGGCCTGTGGCTACATGCCAGACCCTCCAGACCCATCCACATACAAGAACTTGTTCTCAACAAATCTTCAAGTCTGGATGGAGGAAATGCCTTAACCTTCATATGTTCTTAAGCCATGCCAAACTTTAGGAGACATTTGACCATGTTCTTCTAATTAGATTTTACTTAATTCTTCAGTGATTTCTGTCTTTGTTTTTTTTTTTTAATGCAGAAGATGCTGCATGATGAGTAAACTTGGAAATCAAACTTTCTGAAAAGGTTTTCCTTGACCAATCATAACAATATGTTTAATGAAAGACAGAACCAATGGCTAACGTCTACCAAGCATGCCAAGTTGGTTTATAGTGGTGTGAACTGTGCATGGAGTTCTGAGGCGATGCTTCATAGGACTGCTTCATGCCCTCAAGTCCTAGGGTAACCATCTTCACACTGGCCTCATTCTCAGTCTGCTCTCTCTCTAAGGTGGTATGTGATATAGAAATACCTTTTGTGGTTTGTTTCTGAAGGTCCTTATTGCATACCACATACTTTTCTCCAAAGCGCTGTCCATCTCTTTCCCTTCTTTCTTGTGCTTTTCTTTTTTCCCTTTCATTTTGGGGCAAAAGACTTATGAAAAGAGGTCAAGTATCTTGGCTAAAATTCTTATGGTGCTGGAAAAAGAACTGTGAGCCATTGACCCCCCACACCCTAGGCACAAAGATGAGACCACCCAGCAGGATTCTGGGCCGCTCTCACTGTTGCTTACCAGAACCAGGCTTTTAGAAGAGCTTGCATTCTAGAACACAGAGCATTAACATGTTCACAATGGAGCCATAATTCATATATCTTGCTGCTGGGTGTGTTGAATCACTGGTGCTATATCCATGACTGCCTCTGCATGACTATACCACTTCTACCACTGGTGGTACAAGCCACTCATTGGGGTAGTCATGTATGTACGTACCATCAGTGGTTCAAGCTGGTGAGAATGCATAAATGCACAGAAAGGGATTTCCTCTTCTTCCTGACACCCATCTCCCTTCATCCAGTAGAGCCTGTCTTGGTTTAGGAAAGAGAATGACCTTGGGTAACTGTGTGTAGTAGAAAGAACAAGGAAACTTCCTCCATTTCAGAAGTCTGCAATTCCAGAAGTTTGCTTCTGTCCTGAGTCCCCTACCCCTACTTCTAGGTGGCAGCTAGGCACATTAAAATAAATACTGGAGTTGGGAAATTTCAGGAGTCTGGCAAACAGCAGTTGCCTGGTTGCTGGCAGGTACCCAAGTTTAATCTGTGTTTATGGGAGTTTGTATTATTGAGCTGAGATGGATGGAAGTTTTCAGGTCTGTAGATTCCATAGTCCATCAAGTTTCCTGCTCATCGAAAAACTTCAGGCCAAGATAATCAACCAGGGGAAGGGAAAGAGGAGGTTATTTACTAATCTGAAGGCCTTTCACAAATGTTATCCTACCTTTTTGTTTCTGCACACTGCAGGCCTTGGTAGATTCGGAAGGCAAATGCTAGTCAGAGGCTCTTGTTCACTGAGTAGGAGAAAGCGTCGTGGCTGCTGGCAGCTTGGTTCCTTTGTCTTTTCCTCCAGCCTGCAGATCCTTGGTTTTACTTTGGGCAACTGAGACAACTGTAATACATAAACTGGGACAAGATAAGGAAGAGCCTGAGGTGCCCCTGCTTAACCCCCAGAATAAAATCCATGACATTTCAGACCCTAGAATGATCTAGAGGTAGGGCACTTTTTGGTAAGGGTGAATAGCATATCTTGGACTTTTTAGTCATATTTCACAGGAGTCACTTCTACCTATATATATTCTAGCTTCTAACAGTGGGCTAAAAGTTAAAGTCTGGCATCCTGTGGGAAAATTTGGAAAAACAGCACTACTGTGTCCTGCTTTGGTCTTAGGATTTGTTTCCCATTCATGTGTACTTTCTAATTTAAAAGGATCTGGGTGGATAATCATTGTACAATTAAGTTGGAGGTAACTTTTCTCAAATACCCTTTCTGAAAGAAGTGGAGAGAAATGAGTCCAAACCCTTACCTGAAGACAATGGTGTTTTTTGTAGCTGTTTTTAAAAAGGACAAAGAAAACCTCTTAATGAACAATTTCAAGCACATTCAAAATTTGGAAGAATGTTTATTTCAGAGATATGCCTTGTCTCAGCATCCTTACTAGGCTTATTCAAAAGTCTGGATACTCCTATCTCTTTTCATTCTAAGGGCATTTATGTAGAAAGAGCATTCACACTGCAGAGAGTTTGTACAGACAGATTTTGGTGTATAAATAACCCTTATACTGAAGGCTGTGCATATGTCAGAATTACATAATGTGAAGCCCTCAAACTACAAGGCCATGTTTGCCTCTTTAAGTCTTCCTAAGAATCAAGGAATAGCCTTACAAAGCCTATGTCTTCACTCTCAGTGGCCTTGTTACCCGTCATGGCATAGGAGACATCTGTTGGATTCCTCATGGGATAGTTTCGCTAGAGGAAAAGATAGGCCTTTATTTTTAAGACTTCTCTTATCCCAACCTTTGAGATGATACAGGTATTTGATTCCCAGGTCATTCTGAGCTAGAAACATCAAGGGATGTAAAACATTTGTGGGGTTAATGTGTAACCACGCAAAAAATACCCTAAAGACTAAAATTTGGTCCGAAATCAGGTAGAGGAGTTAAAACTCTCAGTGGGGGCTGGGAATTTAGCTCAGTGTCATAAGCGCTTCCCTTGCAGTGTGAGTTTGATTCCCCAGTACCAAAAACAAAAACAAAAACAAACAAAAAACTCCCAGTGATGAGTCTCCAGAAGCTTTTTGGAGAGGAACTGTTTCTTAGCAGTAGTGCAAGTGCCCTAGCAAGAAACCAAATTATTGACCAGACCTCATGGAGGGTTACCCAAACCCAGATGCCTGCGGTCATGGAGCAGGAACTGAGTTTGCCCAGCTTTTTATACCTTTTCCCTCCAGATGTTTTCTGAGGGTGGGTATGACCTCTCAGGAAGTTTGACAGTTTTGGTAATTGGAAAGAAGTCAAGACAGTGAAAAAGCCTCAGAAATCTGCTACATTGTTAAGTGTGCATTTGGGGAATGCTTTTTCCCTTTGCCTATCCTGGCCTTGCTCCAATCATGTGCAGAGACATCCGATTAATTCCAAATGGCGTGGTCTATGTGTGAGTACCATGGAGATGGGTTTTGGAAGGGACAGCCCTGAACCATATCACATTTTATTAGTTGGGCTCCTTCTTTCATGGCACTATCCAGTTTAGTAGAGAAATGAGAGATAGTTGAGCTTTTATTTATCTCTTTTCTTTTACAGCAGTGTGACTGGTGGCTTAGGAGGATAGGAAAATTCAGAGGTATACTCAGGGCTGATGATGCTATTAAATAGTTCTTTTCCTTCTAACCAGGAGCCCCACCTGAATTATGAATGAAATAAATGGATTTAAGAATAGATGTTGAATAATTATGCTCCTTTCTCTATTTGTCTAAATCCTGTTTCCTTCACATGCCAGATGAAGGAAAATCCATCTCCAACTGCAGTAATCTGTCCCTTCTCTGTGTATCTATAGTGATTATGGTGTTTATCATGAAGTTGATCACAAATTTGCATCTACTTATTTACTAGTTCATATATCCAAGTGTTAGATTTCTGCGTAGGCCCCCGGAGACCCAGGCAGATGAGACATCTTTATAGCTCCATGTTGACAGGACAGGTGACACATTCATTGCATCAAAGCCTGCTTTCAGTGCTTGGCAGATTCTGGGCACTTTTGACAAGAGCTGTGTGGCAAGACATCAGTTATTTGTTCCCATGTATTGGTGAACTGGGCAGCCAACCCGAATTACAATTTCTGCACTCAGATTAGCTCATTTCTAATCTGCTGGCTAGCTTCAGCGTGTCTGGGAGCCAGCATGGCCCCCTGTTACACAGACTTTCTGCGTATGATAGTTTTTCCATCCTCACCCACCTTGTGCCTTGAACACTGTGAGCAAAGCTGGGTTTCAAGGAGCCTTTTTCTCTTTCCTCCCCATGAGCACTTTTTAGTCTCAGCTCTTTTGTTAGGTGTTAGGGTTTCACAGTAGTGCTGCCTGCCCATTGGCTGGTTGGGGAAGAAAGTGTGTGTGTGGTCTGTTCTGTAAGTTTGTGTGTGGGTGCCTGTGCTTAGGCATAGGTGTACACACTTACACATGGCTATACCCAAACCTGTGTGCATTTTGCATGTCTCTAAGCATCGAAGGTGGAGGGATTTTATTTCATGAGTTTACGTTATTTTGTTTCTGTGGGGTTGTTAGTTTTCCACCACTATAATGAACACTGGAGATAACTGACTTACAAAGAGGAATGCTTATTGTGGCTCACTGGTTGGGGGTCTAGTCAGTATCTAGGCTCTATATGAGGCTATTGAATGACAGTGGCAGGAGCAGGTGGCAGAACAAACTGCTCACTTTATGGCCAGGAATGGGTCCGGGTCTTATAGACAGACCCCCTCAAGGGGACCTGAGGACCTCCCAGTAACCCACCACCCAGAGGCTGTACTTCCTCCCCTTAGTACCACCTGAGGACCAACCCCTTTTGTCACTTGGGCCTTTGGAGAACATTCAGCACCTCTGCAGGACATGTAACAATAGGCTATAGTCAGCTTGTCTTCAGCATGAAATTTTTACTCCATGCATAGGCTTGTTTGTTTGTTTGTTTTTTTAAGCCATACTTTGCTTCTTGAAGTTGTACCTCAGGTCTAAGACCAGTCAGAAAGAATTTAACCTGTGCACGTGTTGAATTTGCCAAGTGTATACATCTTCAGAGTCCAGCAAAACAGTGGGAGATATGAGGAGAACCCCTTCTTAAAACAGCCAGGCAGAAACATGTACCAGCCCCAATTTCCCATAGTTCCTTACTCTCGCCAGGGTGCAGCAGGCACATAGCTACCTGGTACTGTCACTCAGTCACTTGAATATTTTGGTGCCTAGGTGATTTGAACACCCATCACAAAGGGTTTGCAGTCTTGCAAGAGATAGGATGTGAAGCATTCTCCTTCCATTGTGCCCATAGGGAAGGAAGCGCCTTCCTGTCTCTCGTCTGCTCCCTTAGATGGTTCTGATAGTGACTACAACTGCATGAGCCCTTGTCATTTCTCAGGGACTGCAGTCCTGGTAGGCAGTGTTCTGCTACCATCCCCCTCCTCAGAACTGTCCCTGGTCTAGGGGGTCAAGTGCAGAGCAGTTAGGGACAGTGTGGAATTACTGTACAGAAGCACCGGGAAAGTAGAGATCAAGCTTTCTCTGTCTAAAATACAGCACTGGCTGTGGCTTTTTGTATTTTAGGGGCATGATATTACCTTTTTGCTTCAGAAGTACAAATACTATATAGCCCAGCTTGTTCCATTCATGTAGATTGCCATTTTGGAACCAGGTTCTAAGATGTCACCTATACAGGGTTTCTCCAGCCCTGTTGCTGGGGCTTGCAGGAGGATGATTGGCTATTTTTCCAGCAACCAGAATATTGTTTGAGCTTCGTACCTTCTGAGGCAGGCAGGGACGGCAGAGTGTCACCCCAGGAACCACAGAAACACCCTGTGATTTAGGCAAGTGGCAGCTGTGGTTATCTTTCCTTCATAGGTAGATGATGGCATTGAGATGACGAGAAGCCTGGGGGCCGAGATGCCAGCTGTCCAACTGCACCCTCTCTCCTGACCTGCAGGTCACCAGCATGGGCCCCATCTGCTTCAGATTATTTCTTCCTTCCTCAAAAGCCGGGCCGCTTTGTGCCATGCAGAGACAATGAGATCCTTAACCAACGGTGGGAAAGACCGACCAAATCAAAACAAACGGGGCTTTTTTTTTTTTTAAAACACTTTTCTTAGGAAGTCATTAAAGAATTATTGGACTGATTAATGTGGGCAGAAAATGTTTAAGTTTGGTCATTGTTTTGGTGAGCCAGTTTGATTGCATGATGAACTGACTTTCAGAAAGGGCTGGAGTATTTTCTCAGCATCCTCTTAGCTCTGGGGTGCTAAGATGTGGTGCCTCTATGCTCAGCAATGACAAGGGGTGCCAGCAGTTAGTGGTCCTCTGGCACATAATGAGCATGGGGGTGGGGAGAAGATCGTCAGTTCAGACTTCCCTTTTAGGTTGTCCTCCTCGCCTTGCGCTGGCGAAGACGGTGATGGCCCAGGGGCTTTGGAAGCTGAAGGGAAACGACGGAAGGACGCAGGATGAAGGCACTGTGAGGAGAGCAAGCAGGATTTGTTTCTGTGGGGCTCTGAGATGTTTGTGTGAAGCACGTCCTCCTGGCAGAGACGGCCAGCAGTTGGTTTGGGGAAGAGCCTCTTAGACAGCTAATGAGAGGTTCCTCTATTCTGGCCTGGCCACCTCCCTCCCCCGTGGGCAGGGACGGGAACCTGTCGCCCACAGGTTGACCTCTCTCCCTGCCCGAGTGTCTGGGAGATGCAGACACACACCCTGCCTTCGACCCTGGTTTCTCTTCCTCCTTAGAGCTGCCCATTGTGACGTGGATTAAATCCTGGCCATCTTCCCCTTTCTTACCCTTTGTGTTTTCTTAGAACTTTTGTTCTGGTTTCCTACTTGCTTGAGACACAAATGAGTAAAGTGACTAGAGAGAGACAGAGACAGAGAGAGAGAGAGGCTGTGTATGTTGTTCTCTGATACCCCAACATTTTCTTCCTGACTGGACTCCTTTTGTTCAGCTCTCAGGTCTTGCACACCCTCCCTGGGGCATGTCACCCTTCCTGGGTGACATGCTCAGTCATTGCCACAGCGGCCTCCATCACCCCCAAATCTGAAAGCACACCATGGGAGGGTGGAAGGAAGGGGAAACCCTTTCTCGTATCATTGCATTTTTCCTAGGGCTTGGAGATATTGTCCCCAGTTGACAGCAGGAGAAACTGAGGCCCGAAGCAACAGAGTGGCTTATTCAAACAGGTTAAGCAGGTGGTTCGGGCAGCAATCAGACTTAACACTCAGATGTCACTGTCATAAAGATCGTGAGCAGAAGAAGAAGTGGGGAGTAAAAGTAGCTTAAAGAGAAAGAGAAACAGATTATTGGAAAAAACAAAAGATAGGTGGTAGAATTGGGGAGGCTACTTGGGAATTAGGGAAGGGCATTCTCCTGTCTACCAGCAAGGGTCCCAAGGAGAAAGACACGAAGCTAGTGTATGTCCTGGGAAACAAAGATTTTTGTTGCCTTGTCTAGGTTTTTCTCCATCTCTTTCTCTAGTTAGTTGCTGGTCTTGTAGGCATTCAGCCCGATATGAGCTCTTCTTTGAGTGAGCCTGAAACTACGGCCAGACAATTGTGCTAGGGACAGTTAAGGGACAGAAAGTTCCTTATTGAAACGTGAGTTGAGCATTTGCCTGGTGCTTCCACTGTGTAGTTCCTCGGACAGGCTCCGTGGGGGAAGCCGTAGTGGGTTGTGTCTAGGAAGGGGAGTGGGAGCTGAAGTGGTGCTAGAGCAGTGTCCACAGCCGTGTCTTGCACTGTCACATTCTGTTGACCCGCAGCTCTTTAGGGTATAGGAGACCTTTTGCCTGGACAGTGGTGGCTGGAACTGACATCTGGGCTTAAATTGGGAGAGGTGCACTGTCATTCCCTGAAGATATCTTCCCCCTGGCTGGGAAGTCCAGTGCTGTCCTTGACTGGAAACCTTGGGCTGACCACCCTGGGCTGACCACCCCTTCCTTTGTCCAATCTATGACTGATCCCAGGCTTACTGATCTCTCGGAGGTAATATGAGGCTGGCCTCTGGCAGTTCCTAGCTGCCCATGGTCGAGTTGGGTCCTGAATCTGTGTTCAGTTGAATTGTGATCAAAGGACAGGGCAGATTCCTGACAAAGCCAAAAGGACAGGCTTGGCACAGCCTTCCATATTTATGTGCCCATCCCATCCCTCTTCCCACTGAATTCCCTTCCTTCCCTAACTCTCCTGTTTCCTTTCCAATGTGCAAAAGCACCTTTTATTCCCTTCTTCACCCCATGGCTCTCTGCACTGGGGAGAACTAAATTTTAAGAGCCGGGTATGACCTTTTGTGTGGTCCTCTGAAGCAGGCAGTGTGACATCTGGCATTCTGCCAAAGGCCGTGTTCTAAGGCCACAGACCCAGGGAGTTAGGCCTTGGCTTCTGGGGCCACCTGATCTCCAGTCCTGCCTCCTATATCCGTCTGTCTGGGACATTTGGTCACCCTGGCTCTGACTCCCTCCAGAGGGGCCTGCCCATGCAGCAGGGCCCTGGAGCCAGTGCACCCACCCACTCCGGTATGGCTAGGAACCTTGGCCCTGCTCCTTCTGTTCCTGAGGCTGTCTCCAGGTTCAGGGTATCACGTCAGCCCAAGGAAACTCAGTGACACAGCCCCAGTAGGGCGTGGTAAAGGAAGTTGTTTTTAGCTAATGGTAAACAGGATAGTAAAACAACAATAGCAACGTAGGCACTTCTCAGCTGTGTATAAGTGGATTCCTCTGCCTGCTGGATGATCTGTAGCTTTCTCCTCCCTAAGGTGGGATTCATTCACAAGGGGCCCCAGCAATGAGAAATAACAGGGGTCATGTGAGACTGTACTGTGTGTCAGGCATTGTGGGAGGCATTTTACCAGTGTTCATTCATGTGATTATTCCCTAAGTCCCACTGTGTGTGTGTGCACACACATGCTCTGTGTGTGCACACACATGCTCTGTGTGTGCATGTGTGTGTGCACACATGGGGCAGATACATGGTCAGAGGGATCCGTGCAGACCACCCAGTGCCCCAGCATTTGAAGCTCACTGAATTCCCCCACCAGCAAGAGCCTATTTATACTGATTTGAGTTTCTAGGGGCGTTTTAAATAGAAATGGTCCCAGGCCATTCCATATGTAGTTGTTGGTTTCCACTTATTTTCATACTTCAGTAGGGAATGGAAAGGGAATGTGGAATTGTTACAGATTAGGAAACTGAAGACCACAGTAGGAAGTAAGTCCAGAATCTGACCCCTTCTGACCATTTCCACCACCCCAGCCAGGTACCAGTCTCCTGCCAGGATAATGCATGCAGTCATTCCTAATTGGTCTGTTTTCTGCCTGTAGTTCCAGCCAACATGGTCACAGGTTATATTATTCTTCTGCTTGGATCCCATGGATGAAAAATCAGAATCTTTATAACAACCTACAAGGCCCTGCCTAACGTACGCTGCAGCCCCATCTCGTTCTGTATTTTCCTCTCCCAAGCCATTCTGCTGGCTTCCCGCTGCTCCGGAGGCATACTGGTTACTTTCCTATCTGCAGTGGCAGCCCTCTCTGCCCAGGTCATCTATCATCTGACCCCTGTCTTCCAGTCTTCGCTCCAGTGTCCCCACAGTGAGATGTGGCCTGAACACCCTGCTTAAAACCCCTGCACCCTTCTCCCAATCCGGAACCTCCTTCCCCTGGGCTATTTGTTATTTTCTCCCGAATACTCTTCACATTCTAGAACATAAGATAATTTGCTCATGTATTGTTGGAATGTAGGTTCCACAGAGATAGTGCCATCCCCCGCCCCACCTTGTTCATCCATGAATCTCAGGTACTTAGAATGATTCCTGGCACATAGTAGGTTATTTCAACTAATAGTAGATGAATGAATGAAATCATATAATTGAGTCCATAGGGAGTCATGACTGGGCTTTACTCCCAAGGTAAGAATTTTTTTCCCCAAAACTTTAATGCTATGTTTTTTGAATTAAGTAAAAAGTTAGTAAGGCCTAGAAGGGCACTCCCATGTGCTGTGTATGAAATTTGTGCCAGAAGCAGTATACATATGATCTTGTGTGCTTGGTGTATCTTTCCACGAGGAAAAGGAGACTCAAGACAAATGAGTGGCCCATGACCCCAGCCATTTAGGCACAGAGCAGGGTTTGACCCATGTCTGTCTGACCTCAAAGCCTCCCTACTGCACCTTCCTGGGGAAGCCAGCTCGACTAATCAGCTGGTTTCCTCTTATTATCCTGGCGCTGTGTGGAACCCAAAACTGGGTGTTCAGTCCCAGCCTTCCAGATGCTGCTCCTCTCCTCCAGCAGCATGTGAGCTGATCCCCTGTCTTTGCATGAAAGTTTTTTTTTTTTTTTTTTCTGGTGCTAGAAATGGAACCCAGAGCCTTTGGCCTGAGCTACATCCCCAGTCCTTTTTTGACACCAGGCCTCATTAAGTTGCTATGTTGCCTAGACTGGGCTTGAACTTGTGATCTTCCTGTCTCAGCTTCCTAGAATGCTGGGGTGACAAATGTGTGCCATCACACTCTGCTTCTTTTGAGCTTTCTGTGGTTGCGATTGTATCTACATGGGTGTTTGATGGGCATGTTGTAAACTTGGCTCAAAGTCCAGCTACAGCGAGCCAGGAGATTCTAGACACCCAGCTGCAGGACTGGGCTAGTACCCGAGAGACACAGCAGCTGCCTCCCACCATAGCCTCCCCTCCCAGCCAGCCTGGTTGTTAGTTCTATGGAGGGAAAGTGCAGGAGAATGTGTGGTCATTAGTGACCTGGTATCCTTGACCTCTGTTAGGCTCTTGCCTGCTTGAGCACACAACTATGCATTAGAAAAATGCACTCTTTGGGTCCTGTTGGGAAGGGTGAATTCATTCCTTTGATACAAGGAGTCATTGTTCTACTCATGGAGATTAGATACTCCATGCAAAATTATGAATATAGTTACATGCCACAGAACAATTCTTTTATCAATGACAGATGGCAAACATGACAGTGGTTGTGTGAGATTATATTGCCTGGTGATGTCATAGCTGACTTAGCTCATGTAAGCACCCTTGTCGATGTTTACACAATGATAGAATTGCCTAACCACACATTTCTCAGGACACATCTTCATCATTAACCGACAGCGCATGACTGTGCTGCATTTCCACGGATCAAAGACATAAATACAATCTGTGAGCTGTGTGCTATGTGTGGTTTCTCAGCTGCTAGTTTGGAAGCAAAAATTACTATATAAATGTATTTTGTTCTTTAAGAATTAAGAGACAAACTAGGCAGGTGGTGCATATCCATATTTTCAGCACTTAAGAGGCTGAGGCAGAAGGCTTGTGAGTTAGAGGCCAGCCTGGGGTTTAGTGTGATTATCTCAAACAAAACAAAAACAAGAGAGAGAAATGAGAACAATAAATAAACTGAAGATCAGTCCCTGGGTAGGATGAGGAGCGTACAGCCAGCCATAGGTTTTTATGACCAGCTATCTCTGAATTCACAGGACCAGGTAAGCAGGGGCTGGGCATTGTAGTAGCTCACACTCTGGAAGAAGATGTTCATTTTGACCAGAGAGGCCAGTACAAACCCTCCTGGGGTTACTGAAAGGAAATAATTAGGAGCATGGAGCACACCTTTCAGAACATTGGGTTCCACAGAAGTGCATGCTTTGAAGTTTCCATGGAGACGGGAAGGCTTCCCTTACACTTCCTATGGTCATTCAAGGGCAGCTCTTGTTCCTGCCTGTCTCAGGTACTGAGAGACCCAGGGCTCCTCACCTCCTTGAGCCTTGAGCTCATCATGGGCTGTGGAGAAGGTTGAGTTGAAGCATTGAGAATTTTTTGTGTGGAAGGGATTAGAAGGCGCCAAACAGACCAGATAAGTCCTCTTTCCTGCACTGCTGCGATTTTACATATACTGCTGGGACTTTGCAGATGGATAATACAGCTTTCCAGTATGATTAATTAGAGAGGTAATTCCATGTAAAACATAGGCCTGAATAGTAAGCTCTGAGAAGAGATGATCAAATGAGATTCACCTGAAACTCTCTCCTTTCTGAGCCATTCCTATGGCATTTTCCTTGTGGTCCAGGATCAGACATCACAATGAAAACCCTCCATTTCAGTGCTTGTGCTTGAGTGTCTGGTACCTCGTGGTTGACCTGAGAGGAGCTGAAACTGCCACTGTCCACCAAAAAGAATAACCAGAAACCTGCCAATTCAAGAAGGAAGGATGACTTCTTTAGAGGGTCCTAGTACTAAATGGACCCAATCCAGACTCTCACACATGACCTTGCCAACTTTTCGTCAAAGTACGGTGACTTTAACCTCAGTATTTTCTACTAAGTGATCTGCTTGCCATTTTTATGCATATTTGCTTTTAATCAAGACTCATCTGTGAGAAATATTAATTCAGATGATCAAATCAGAACTGCACCAAGAGATTTTAATGGTGTTACTTTACTCCCTGCTCTTCCCCTTGATCCCTACCAACCATTACATGGTGATACTGTTTTAAAAGGCCACATGTGGTTCCAGGGCCTCGGAGAGAATTTGGAGAATTCCAGCATCCTGGCTTTTTGTCATAGATGGTGTGGGATCTTTTGTGGACTGGACGTCTCCAAGCAAACTCTTCCAAAGAGCCTTGATTATCAGCCTTCCTTCTGATCTGCATATCTTAGCTGATAGAAGGACCCAGACTTAATATGAATATTTTTATTGCATTAGACAGAATGAGGACCTCTTACGAGTAGGGTAGTGTAGTGTAGTGTAGTGGGATGAGTTTGGGGTCTCAGGACTGGAAGGGGTACCAGCAACTTGATCTTGGTACTGGTTATATAGGTACTGTCTCCTAATACACTTTTCTATGAATACCATATATTCTACTTTAATGCAAAATGAAGAAGAGAAAACAAGCAAGAGGAAAAGAACCACAATTTCAAGGATTGCTCACCTGAGGGCAAGGACAGGCCAAAGGATGGCACTGGATAGAAATACCCGGTACAGAAGTACCTTTAATGCTGCATTCTAATTTAGCTTGGATGTCTACTCTTTGGAATTCTTCTTGTTATGCTGTAACTCGCATAGGTAATACAGATAATCTTTTGTAGTTGTGAGATGTTAAATAGAAAGCCAGATGAGGGTATAGAATAAAGGTCCTGCAGGCCAAGATTTTGAATTTTGCCCAGCTGTGTGGGTCTTGGATAAATAGAAGCTCCCAGAATCTCAGCTCAATATGGAAACGGAAGTCTACGATTAATAGTTTAATCGACATTCAGGATATGTATTGTGAAGCAAGTGTAATGAGAGCTCAGCCAGCAGGACCTTACCTAGGATAAGGGGGATGGATGGGAACAGCAGAAGAGAAAAACCTGCTCAGGAAGGTGAGGTGTGAGTGCTGTTGACAGGAGGCTGGTCTTGAGTGGGCAGTCAGTCCTTGGCTTCTCTCTCCTGCCACTCATGTGCTAGCTAGGCCCTATGGGGAAATGGGGTAAATGTTCCAGAGAAACATGGCATCTCAGAGCCTCAGTAGAGCTCAGAGAACATTGTCCAGCTCTCCCTCTCCTAACCTCACTCTCACTCAAGCTTTCCAGTGAAGAAGATGACACCCAGGAGGTGATGTGACTTGCTCGGGCCCCTCAGCTGATGAGCAGTGGGTCTGGACTAGGACACATGGCCATCTTTGTGCCTGTTATCTTCCAGACATACTTCTAGAACCCCTCCATGCTCTCCAACAACCATCTACAGTGAGTTCTTTCTTCACTTGCTGTGGGAAACTGAGGCCAAGGGGGAAATTTCAGGTAACTTCCTCAAGGTCACACAGCTCAGGCTAGAGTCAGGATTTGAACCTACTCTGACTGCAGAGCTCTGCACTTCTAGCCACTGCACTGATTTTCTTCTTACTAGAACTTCAGTTTACCGTTATTTCTACTGAGCCATGACATTTTCCCTACCCTCACAGAGCTTTAATCTTGCAGGAGAGAAAAGATGGTGACAACAGTTTGACACAGATATTAAAACAAGGGTGCTTGAGATGGGACAGAAAACATCAGGCCCAGGGACTTGAAGTGGGTGAGTCAGTAGGGGGTCAATGCATGGTGCAAAGAGTTCAGAGGGGAGCTGTGGGAATACTAAGTCATTGTAGCTCTTGGGCTCCGTGTGGGTGAGTCCCACGATGCTCTCCAAAGTGCATGGCTGGCAGATGGATGTGAGAGCAAGTGCTCTTCAGTTGGTGGAGGTGAGACCAACTGCTGAAGATGTCGCTGCCAGCTAGAAACGGTCAAGTGTGGTCCTGAGGTCGTGGGGAGCCAGTGAGAGGGTTTGAGCCAGGGAACGTGAAGGAGAAAGTATAGAGTCTTTTATCTTCCAACTGTTCTCTGGAGACCAACTTCTAAAGTCTGTCATAGCAGTTCCTGCTAGCGAGAGCCCCATGGGAATGCTGCTTTTCAGCTATGGAAGGCTGAGTCATGCTTTGGACTTCTAGGAAGTTCTCACCTCTGCCAGTGCTGCCCGCGTGAGATGGTGCCTCCATTTCCAATCAGCATCCCCTGTCTCTCCCCCACCCACCATTTTGTTCCCACCTGTGATCCTCCGTGGAATTTCATGCGTGGTACTAGTGGATGGTTGAGAATGGTACATTCCTCAGGTGAGCCTCTAGTCCACTATAAGAGAGAAATCAGTATAGAGCTCTTCTGTATTATCCATATGGGAAAGATGTTTCCCCTCGTTGATGGCCCTCCCCTCTATTTGCATAATGACAAGAAAACAATACTGCCACCTAGTGGGAGTTTACAATGTGACCTTCGGGGCTCCTCCTCCTGACCCTGAGCACTGTATTTCTATTTATTAATATTTAAACTAATTCGCAGTTCCCAGTGGTTTTCTTCCTAGTGCGTAGCTCCATGTTCTCAGGTCCCCTTCTTAATCTCTTAAAGCTCACAGTTTTAAGTCTCAGGTTATTTTGTGTACGGGAGATGGAACCTTTGAAACAGGTGCAGGGAATTTCCTTTGCCCTTGATTATGCCACACAGAAGTCCAGTGGGATAGGACCTAAACTCCGACTTCATGATGAGAAAACCTTCCTGAGCACCTAGTGTTACCCAGCCATCTATGAGGCTATCTCGGTGTGACAGGGATTGTGCACACATCTTGGCAGGACGTTATGGGGTCCTGCACAATCAGCAGAAGAGGCTGGGCTGGGTGAGGGGGAGCTGGAGCTGGAATGTGGAAAGCTGCCCAGGTGGGAATGCTGTGGGGAGGATGGCAGGGAGGAGCCCCTCATATGGGGGAGGTCTGTGTGAAGGTGAGGCCAGCCAGTGCTGAATGGCACCAGGTGTACGGGTGGAGGTCCAGGCCAGAGAGCCCTGGGGCTCCAGGGAGTCACGGTGTTTATGCATGTGCTCCATCTGCGACTGGATGAAGAAGACAGACTTGGTGGAATAAATTCAAACAATGCTGAAACACATAAAGTAAAAACAAAAAGCCAAAATACCTCCATAACTCCCTTCAGTCCCTTCTTCCCCCAGAAAATAATTAATAGCTAAGAGTTTGGTGTACGAATGCCTCCTGACTGAGGATTTTTTAAGCTTTATGATGGTGTAATAAGAGACATACATTTGGTGGAAGCCATATTTTGAATTTCTTGTTGTTTGGTTTTGAGACAGGGTCTCACTATTAGTCTAGACTGACCTTGGCCTGGCTGTAGTCCAGCTGGTCTTGAACTCATAATCCTTTTGCTTTACCTTCCTGAGTGCAGGGACTCTACCACACCTGGCTCCTGGTGCTAGGTCGTGGTGGCAACCACAGATCTCAGGCACTGCCTAGTATTTGTGTGGCTAAGCTGTGTTGCTCAGTAGGTTAGGTACATGAAGCATGTTTTGCCTGATGGTATTTTCAGCTTTCAACGGCTCATTGGTATGAAACCCCATGGAAATCAAAGGGCATCTGGCTATGCTTTTAGAAAATTCCTATGCTTTATATATATACACACAAATGAGTGTATATATACTCATTCATGTATATATGTGTATTTATAATGTAAATTAATAATAATATAAATTAATACAACAAAAATGTAATACGATTTATTTTAAATAGAATTATATTTTAACTATTTTATAATTTACTTGTCATAAGAAATTCAAAAATATAGTCATTTTAAATTTAAAGAATAGTTTTAATATAGGAAAATTTAAATAATACACAAAAATAGAACAGTATAGTAAATCCAATCTCCCCAGCTTCCCAGTTATCAAGACATAACCACTGTTGTTCTCAACTGCTCTCCACAGTCCCTTCAAATTACAATATTTTAAATAGAGCTCCAGACATCACACATCGTATCTGTAAAGACATTTGTATTTGTTCAGAATATGACACTTAAAAATATAACCACCACACTATTACCACATTTTACAAGGCATGAATTCTTTTATATCATCAAATACTTGATCAGTGTTAGCATTTTTCCAATCATCTTATAAATTTTAACAGCTGATGTGTTTGAACAATGAGTCTAGCAAAGTCTATCTATTGCATTTGATTGATGCTTTTAAATTCTCATTTTATTCATAGGTTTCGACTTCTTCCTTGTCCTGTTTTTGCCAATTTGTTTTGTTTTGTTTTAAGAAACTAGTCATTTGTCTTGCACAGTTTCCCACATTGAGGATTTTGCTGATTGGATCCCCACAGTGTATTTTTTTTTTTTTTATGGCATTTTTGAGGCAGGGTATCGCTCTGCAGTTCAGGCTGGCCTTAAACTCGCCTTGTAGTCCAGGCTGGTGTGGAATTTGCAAGGCTCCTCCTGCCTCAGCCTCTCAAGTGCTGGGATTACAGGAGTGTGCCACCATGCCTGGCCCTACAGTATCTTTTTATCGTCTGTTCCTCTGTTCTTGTATTTCTTTCGAATGGGTCATTCTGGGCTTGAGCGGAATCAGACTTAATGTCCTGGGAAAAGTGTGGCGCTCCATGGTGGAGAAAGAGGTGATCCAGGTTGTGAACAGTGGGTGACTCTAGGACAGGAGATACTTCACAGTGCGTGCCCCGTCTCTTTGATTTATGTCCTTAGATGCAGGATGGAGACAGGAGCAGCCCTCCCAACCCCCACTCCCCCAAAGACCTCTGTAGAGGTGGCATCAGGGGTGCTCAGTTGCTGGGTAGTTGCGTCTCATCAGAGACTTTCATGGGGCCCCTGGGGTCATCTCATGCCAACACCTGGTCGGCTGCGGCTGACGGGCAGCTCATTCTCAGGACCCGTGGAAGCCTACAGCCTCTTCCTGTCTTTGGCTGTATGTTTACTTTCTTTCCTTCTTCCAAGTCGTATGTCTCCATTTTTAAAAACGAACCCTTAAAACATGTTTCTTCGTGTTTCTCAGCCAGCTCATCCAATTGATGCTGCTAAGCCACTGAGGACAGCTTTACTGTCTCAACTCAGGGCAGAGAAAATCTAGGCTGTTTGCAGAAATTGCCAGCACTCTTGAAACTTTCCACATTGTGTCACAGACTCCTGCACAAGATCACTTCATTTTGAATCCAGAGACTCTTCCTGAATTGTGCCTTCCACCTGCCCCTCCGAGGCCAGCTTTAGTCACATTTTTTTCTTAGGCGGTCATACCGAGTCTTCGATGTCTTTGATTAGCCTCCTTTTCCCCAACCATGGGAATAAATTACACTTCTTCATGACAACTTGTTTACTGTTTTCTGTTAATCAAAGACTCTGCTCCAGGGCTGCACATCGCCAGCAGCTGACACCAAGCACCACACACTGCCGTGCCGTGAGAGCTTTGTTGGCTGTGTTGGCTCAGAGAAATGTATGCTTTTCTTTATTCTTTCAGAAATATTAAAATGCTTCCTTATTACCACTTCCCTAAGCTTCTAAGAATCTGGGGTACCACAGGGTGGAGTTATTTTTCCTCTCATTACTGGAGGGGACCATTGAGGATTACCTGGGCCAGAGTTCTACCATATCTACCCCCAATTTTAGTTTTTTTTTTAGAAAACGATCTGAAGCCTAGGTAGGCTATGTCCTTTCTCTGAATCAGTTGGTAATAAATGGAGGTGAGCAGTGAGTCTAGTCTTTGGAGTATATCTAAGGTTTATCAGAATTCTTATACATTGTATGATGTCTCTGCAGAGGCAAAGTCCATGACATGGGGTACTCTGTAAGTAGGGGGCAGTATTGTGGGAGGCGATAGCTCCTTAAATGTCTCTTGGACTCCATGGCACTGAGTGAGATAAGGGAGGGATACTTTTCACTAAGCTCTGAAAGCTTCACCAAGTCCTCTCTGGCTGTCTTCTTGTCTGGATCCTTCTGATGCTGGCCCAGCAAGAACTCACAGCTTGGTCGCTCACTTCCTAGACATTGGTGTTGGTATTTCAGTTCTTTCATTCAGGCAGTGTGGTGTTATAACGCAAACCCAGACAGACTTAGATTCAAATTCTCAGTCCCAATTTGGTAGAAATGTAGTGTTGGGTATGTCACTGAGGTGATGATCCTCAGTTTATTTATCTTTAAAATGGGCTGACAGTCCCTCCCCCAGGACTGGTGTGGCTCTTCCAGACTATACATCTCCAGCCAGTGGCATGTACTGAATATTTAATAAATGGGGGCCATTGTGACCATGAAAAGAGAACTGAACCCAGCTCCCAGGGACTGGGATGAGTGAGACCTAAGATAAATGACCAGTGTTTTCAGCATAATGTGTGCTTTTGTTTGACCCTTAGATTGAGGAATGATGGTTGTTTCTGATGAAGTATCTACTTCTCTTTCTCACAAGCTATAAATTGGATTGAGATAATAAACTCTAATCTCTTGAGTATGTTTTTGGTCGATTGGTTACACATACATACACACAAACGCATGTGGTAAAAGAGAGAAAGTTTAGCAAATTCCTGCCCACAAGTTGGCATGTGATTTCTGGCAAGTTTATAACCACAGTTTCCTCCTATCTAAATCCAGAAAGCAAACTGGGTTAGAGACAGTTCATGAGAAATATGCCCTCAGATGACCCATCAGGTACTTCCTCTTTATTATTTCATTACCTTTTGTCTTGGTGAATTTTGCTCTTACAGTTTCAAGATAATCAATTTATTTTCATGCGCCTTTCCCATCCAAATCGGATTACCCATATAAATAGCCGTGTGCAGGCCCTGGCCTGCGTGCGCTCCGGGGCTGGGGCTTGGCGCCTGGGTCCTCAGGGGGGCTCGGCTGTTTGTTTATTTTCAGTTGAAACTCTTAAGTGCTGGAACGACTTCCACCTCCTTTACACACATCCATCTCAAACTCTTCTTTGTTTCTCGATTGCAGAGGGCAAAGACTCAGCGTTTTCATTAGCTGTGGTAAGAATGCCAGGCCCTCGGCATCACCCTGCCAGTTGCTGTCCTATGGTTAACCATTTTGTATAAAATTTTTAAAAAATTTATCCTGTATGCTTGTGCCCCCGCCATATCTCCAAGCTGACCTGCTGTCAGCTCTCATTCTAGGAGCAGAAAACACCTCTGGTGGTGGGCTGGACTTTCCTTTGCTGCATTTCAGTTTTCCCTCCTTGGCAGTCCATTCCTATCTGCATGTTTTTAAACTTCATTTTCACTTTTGGTAGCATGGACGTGACCCTCCCTCCCTCGCTCCCTCCATGTCCTGCTTTGTTCACTTTTTAAATGTTTTAAAATTTTGAGACAAAGTCTCTCTGAGTTGCTAAGTTGCCCAGGCTGGATTTGAACTTCTTGTTCTCCTGCCTCAGCCTCTCAGAGCTCAGGAATTACAGCTGTGAAAACCACCATGCCCAGCAGAAGTGGTTTCCTAATGCTGGATATTACCTCCAGTGATAAATGTAGAACCAGTTAGAACACAAGAGTCTCCATGCTAGCCAGGACCTGATTTTCCTTGGTCTTCTGGATGTGGTATTTCTCTTGGTGCATCTTCCAGAGGTTGGGAGAGTGGAGGGAGCAGTCTCTGGTAGCAAAGTCATAGAAACAGCAGAGATCTGCATATAAAATACTGTCATGGAAGATACTGCTGCCCAGTCCACTCATTTCAGTCTTTAGCTTCAAGGCTGTGACTTTGAACCTTGCTAGGATCCAATCGATAGGCAGCTTTCATTTCATCTGAGTCACATACATAATTCACTCACTGCAACCACTGTCTCTCCAGTGTCTTTCCACTTTCCACACAGCTGTCTCAAAACCCACTTTATTTCCCAGTTGCACAGCACAAAGATTTTCGGTTTTCATTAATTGTGGCAACTCTGCAATTGGCCTTCAAGGAGCCAGGGTCTAATCGAAGAGATAAGGTGTGCTTGTATTAAAAGAATAATACCGTACAGGGCAAAGACGGCCAAGCGCAAATGTGTAGTTAAACAGTCTGAAAGGAGAGAAGAGGTGTTGGCCTTGAGTAGTCTTGAGGAAGGACAGTGGTAGGGCTGGAGGTGGTCAGGAAAGCAATCCCAGGAGAGGGGCAGGGTAGCCAGCAGTGTAGATGGCAGCCTGAGGCATGTGCAGGTGAGGTGTGGAGCCAGGTCTACCAAGGAAGGAAAAGGAGCTGGACTGGTCACTCTGAATCTAGGGGAAGATTTCCTTTTGGAGAGATTAAATGATAATCAGATGAATTGGGATTTGGGGGAAAATATTTGACGGATCAAATGCTCTTGGGATTTACTGTTAGAATCAAGTTTCCTAAGTTCATATGTCCCTACTTCATTCATTTGAGGTGGTCCCTACTGTAGACCTCATTTCACTGAAGGGTCTGGAGATTTAAGGTGAAGGATGGGCCATGTCCCTAAAAGTGGCCGAGGTTGGAGAAAGTCCATGAGTATGGAAGCTGCTACTGCTGTGAGTGCCAGCACTGACAAAGGTCCTGCTGAGAAATGACCTGTCCTTGACATCACTCTGACATTACTCGTAGTGTTTGATTTTGTTTTCCAAACTCATGGTGAACTTACCCTCCCCAACCAGTGGCACTGAGAAATGACTGTGGTTGTTGGCGTCTGAACATCTGGTGTGGCCCGAAGGTCAGTCAGTCAGGCTTGGACACAGAGCAGATGTGCATGGTTCTACCAGGAAGCCAAACTCTGACCACTGCCTCATGTGTGGGCCAGGTGGCTAGGAGGCAGCTGTTAGGGTGGGGCAGGGACAGAAGTTCAGGAACTTGCCTCAAACCCTCTTCCTTGCTCACTACTTTCAGTGAACCAGAACCTTCTGAGACTTTGCTGCAGCTGCAGGTAAAAAGCATCAGCCCTGGTGCTGCCCAGGTCTCTCTCTCTGCAGGACCTGTGCCTTCCACAGACCTATGTTGGGATCTTTGTGTGAAATGAATAATGTAGCAGGACCATTGATTGCTCCTTTTGTGCCTCCCTTTTACCCTGTGCCATTCCTTGGCTTCTGGGTCCAAGGGGTGCAGGGCTAGTCAGCTTGCCTGTCCTGTGTCTCTGTGTATCTCTAGCCTGGCCATCCAGAAGAATGTGTCTCAAGACTCCAGCAGGAGTTACAGTGAAGAGACAGTTCAAGTGACAGTTGCTGTTTAACTGCCTCATCCGTGGGGTTCCAAGAAAACTGTGACATCAGTGAAGTTTGTATTCCCTACCCCAACTTCCGTTTCTGTACCCGCCCACTCTGTCTCTTTCTGGCTGCTCCTAGTATCTGCTTTCAGCCTTTTATCTTTAGGTTCCATCTGCAGCATGAGGAGGCCGGCTCTGAGCAGCCAGGATCCCTTCCCGAGGGTGGGATGGCACAGGCCGTGGGGTTGCAGTTACAGCTGGGAAGGAGAGTATTTTGCGGGAGAGGTCAGAGGTGGGAGGTGGGAATTCAAGTTCATTATAAGATACAGGCAGCAAGTCTTCCTGGGGCTTTACCATGGGCTGAGTAAGTCTCAGCGTTTTATATCCCTTCTAGGCTGCCTGATTTTCTAACAGCCCAGCAAGATATCTATTATTATTTTTTTTTTCCCTATTTTTTGGTGCAGGAAATACAACCCAAGGCTTTCACCCACTAGGCAAGTGCTCTATCACTAAGCTACGCCTCTAATCCAAGGTTATGAGTCCTGTTTCACAGATATAGAGACCAGGGCTTAGACAGTATAACATGTACATGATCGTATGGTAATACTAGAGTTGAGATCCAAATTCAGATAGGTTAGTTCCAGAAGCTCCTGTTAACCTTGAAGCTAGTGTTTCTCCCACCTAACCTAGCAAATCAGTCCAGACTCTGGTTAAGGTCCAGATTCCCCAGATGTTTCTACTAGGCTATGATCCTTGGGCTTGGGAATCTGTACATGGACCTGAGCCCTGACTGATCTTACCCACTGGAGGGCTTAGGAACATCTGTAGTGGGCCATGTGAAAGTGAGGTGCTGTCCCCAAGCTATGAGAAACAGCAGTTGTGGGTCCTGCTGGGAGCACTGAGTGTCCTGGTGTGAGTTTGTGATTGCTGGACCAGAGCTCAACTTCAGGAGCTTAACCAAAGCACAGTTCAGGCACAACTCAGTTCACAGACCTAGATGGGCTGGGGATGGATTTGGAGAACACACGGAAAGGCTAGTGGAGAGAAAAGAGACAGAGAGGGAGAATAGCCCTCTCAACCATGGTTGAGGACGCCATGGTTGGCCACTGAGTGGAACTGCAGGGGCAGAGGCAGGGGCTAGGAGGAGAGTTCATTTGTGGGCAGTGGGGCCAGTCAAATGGTTTTCTTTTTTCTTTTTTAAGCTAAGTTTTTAATGGCTCTCTTTGGGAAGGAGGGATGATAAGACATACCCAGACATGACTGCATTCTTCAGCCTCGGATTAAATGTGTTTCTGAATAAGGGAGGCTGGAGAGATAAGCCAGTGCCACAGAGTTCTACTCTGTTGTGTGACAGTTGTGGTTTAAACCAGGATGCAGGGGAGAGGGCCTGAGCATGAGTGGAGGAGACAGCACGTGGGAAAAGTTGCAGGATGTGCTGAGAAAAACAACACACGTGCGTGTTCCAGGCTCCGCCTTAGATCCTCAAATTCACTAATAGGGTCGGTGGTATTTTTAGCCTTGTTATCAGAGCAAGAGCAAGTTTTCAAGGCTCCTAGGATGTATCTATTTAAATCATCTCTGCGACCCAGTAGCCACTCACTATAGGGTTTTTTGTTCCATTGAAATACAATGGGAGGAAGTGGGACTTCGGGAAATGGCTACTCCTCCAGGCAGGGCCTGCAGTGCAGTGTGGGCCTCCAGGGTTTGCACAGGGCCTGGCCCTGGTGCCTGGAACCGTGGGTCATCCTTGCTTCTTTCTGCTCCCTTCCCATCTTCTGCAGACTTGGAGAGCCGTGGTGTTTGAGCTGGATGCACTAGCTCTGGGAAATTGATTTGTGAATATACTGTGTACTGCGGTCTGTACCTTCTGTGGGTGTTTTCCAGGATGTTGGTTTTGTAACCAAGCAGCTGACAGCATAATTTGGAGCTCCTGAAGTTGATAGTGATGGTTGGTGGAATGGGGAACATGGCAGCAGAGGTCTCAGATGGCTGAGGCCTGTGACTGATTTAACATCTCTGGAAAAGACTTGGAGTCTCCCAAAGATGCCAGACAGGCATTTCTAGTCTTTCAAAAGGAAACTGGGGGTACGTGCCAGCCCCGTCACCCCCGTGTGTGTACCTTTGTAGTTCATAGTCAGCTCATGTTGGTGACTCGGGGAAGATTAGTACGGAGGTTTATGAACTGGCTTGTCAAAGTGCCTCTGGCTGGACATGGAGCTTGTGGAGCAGGAAGACAGGCCTTCACTCTTGCTCTCCCAGCCAGCTCCCAAAAGGACTCTTTTGAGATTTTGGGCTTTCTACTATACATAAAGAGGGACCCTCTAATAAAAAAAAGGGTCCTGCCAGCTAAAGATTAAAAATCCGCTAAGAACAGAGCATTAGACCTGGAGGAGCCTCTGGAAGTTGTAAGTCCAGATCTCTGGCTTTCAGTGGGTTGTGGAGGCTGGAGCCACTGTCCAGGGTTCTGGCCCATGGAGGTGGGGAGCGTGGCCCTGTGTCCCCAGGATATGCTGCCTGCTAGTTTCAGGCACCCCGTGGGCCAGCTGGATCCTCGTTAGACTGTATTTCCCCCACTTTCTTTCCTTCCATAGCTTTTCTTTCTCTTTTTGAACTGCAGATTCCGTGGATTGATCCTGAGTAACTGAATATGTCTGGCTTAATACCTGCTGAACAAAATCCTGATAGTTTATTTGACCCCAGAATCATTACAAGGAGCTGCATGAAGTGGCTACACCGTCCTTAGAGGTGGCCTTTTCTGGCCCAAGGGCTAACAGGCTCCCGTCTGCCCTTGCTGACCCTCCCAAGGTGTCACACTCAGCCGCTCCCTCCTGTGGTTAAGGGCACAGGCAGGCCCCTACTGTCTTTGTGAGTGTCCTGGCTCTAGGGCATGGGAAACACAGGATCTCCCTGCATCTCCGTTTCCTCATCTGTCCAATGGGGGTGACCGTGATGCGACTCCATATGGCGCCTCATGTCTGAAGTACGTAGCTAACACACAGCACTCAAGCTGTTGAGTTATTGTTGCTCGAGACACAGCCAGGGCAGTACCCCTTCTGCTCCTTTATCTCTCTCCTGCGGCTTCTCCTGCCTGTGACACACAGGAGAGTGTCACGACTAAAAGCTTCTGATGTCAAACAAGTTCACGTGCTGTACTGTGTAATTTCAGGCAACTAACTTAACCTCTCTGTTCCAGGCTTCCTTATTTGTAGAATGGAGTTATGAATAAGTTATTGCTCCAGAAGTAGTTTTTAGGATCAAATGCGGGAGTACTTACCGTAAATAGACCCATCCTGCTGTAAGCACTGATAAAAGGTAAGCGATAGAATTTCTTGTCTTTCTTTGTTCCAGAATAGATTTATGGAGGGCACAAAAGAGGTATTTGGTAAACAGAATGTCCCAGGAAGCTCCTTGCTGGCCCTAACAGAGCTGTGAAGGACCTTGGCACTCGCTGAATTGGGGACACTGGTGAAAACATCCCCCTGGCTCCTGGTCTGTTTCCTGTGCCGCTGCTGCTTTCTCACCTTTGCCTCCTGCTTGTGCCGTGGTGTGTCCTGTGTGCGGTTGGGCAGCTCAGAGGAGGGAAGGTTGCTGAGGGAGGTAGCAGGAGGAAGAAATGACACCTCGACTTCTTCAGATTGTGCGCCCTGCCTCTTGTTTCCCTGCAGTGAAAATTACTAACCAGCCTGAACTTTGGGTTATTTTTCATGCAGTTTGTGTCTAAAGCAGCTTTGAACCATAGGCTTTGCTTACTGATTTTCTCTCTGATGATCTTGCATTGAGTTCTGTAGAAACACGTGGTCGGGCCCTGAACCAGTTCTAGGTGTAGAGTTCTGTTTCCTCAGTCATCATCAAGGCCAAGTGCTCTGCTGTGATGGGGGCCATTGGCAGCCATCAACAACAGGAGCAGTTGTTTATATTTCCCCCACTGGTGTATTTGGAACCAGGATCTTGGCTTGGCTGAGACCTGGACTGGTGCCTGTCAAGGACAAGAGCAAGGTCTTGTACTAAATGGTCAACAGTCTTGCTAAAAAAAAAAAAAAGCCAGGCAAAGAGGACTCTTGAGTCATGGGTGTTCTGATTGGCTTTTGCCTGTTTCAGATTGGTTCTGGTTGCTGGGACATTCATAGGAACTAGTGATTTAGATCAGGTCTGCAGCAATCCCACATCCCCATTCCTGAATCCCAAAGAATAGAATTCTGATTGTCCCCGGAACCTTGCCCCATTGTCATGAGTAGCAGCAAGCGGGACCCCCTCAAGATGCAGGGAGACACAGATGTTTCAGCTTGCCACAAATGGAATTGTTGACCAGTCAATGCCAAAGTGTTCCTCAGGAGTGTGGCATTATCGATTTCTGAATTATGGCCCTTTTAAACTCTCTACTTGCCTTCCCTGATATCGACGTTTTTAAAAAGTGATTTCTCATGTGGATCCCTTTCAGAAACACACATGGGCCTGAGATGAGCTCTTCTGCCAGCAGAAATGGAGTGGGGCCCTTGGGGCTGGCATTTCCTTTGGATAATGAATTATTCAGGGAGAGATTTTTGCTTTTGAAAATTGCAAACACATTGCCAAGGCAGAGCAGATAGAATTGCACTGTGGGCTGGGTTTCTTCTTATCTTCTAGAGAGAGGTTCACCAGCCTCGATGAAGCAAGATGCTGATTCCACCACAGGTCATCAGTGCAAACCTTTCCTGGGCCTCAAAGTACCTGGGGAGCGAACTAGGGATTACTGTCACATACGAATCTCAGGACGAGCATGGTTATGTGTAACAGCCATCCCTGGAGGGGACACGGCCAGCCTCTGACCGTTCATTGCACTTTCTCTTTCCTTATCAGCGTCTCTGATTTCCTGTCTTCCTCTAGTAGTGCCAGTTTTGCACTGGGAAGATACTAACATTGTCCATTTTTAAATATTTGATATTAACCATAACTATAACCGTCATTTATTGGTCATTGGCCCCATAGAGGAGAGGCTATTATTGCCCCTCTGTCTGCCTGCCTGCATTCTTTCCTTCCCTCCATCCCTCCCTTTTCCCTTCAAAAGAAACTGAGTCTAGAAGAAGCACAAAGTTCAAGATCACAGAACTAACGAGAGCAGTGAGTTGGACTCAGTTGCTGCTGTTGGCTTGTTCTTTTCCCACCTTTCCGTTAGTGTCTGTATACCCACCGCTGCTTGTTCGGAGGCACCGTCGTGGCTGCTGGGTCAGGGGGCCCCTTTCTGACTTCCCAAGGAGGCGAAGCCAGCTTATCTTTCCCTTCTGGAGATCTCCCATTGGGGATGTCTGGAGACCACAGCATCCATGCTGATGAGGCAGTGGGGCTCCAGCTCAAGCCTTCTGGTCCTCCTGGGCTGGCGGGTCTGCTGCACTGGACTGGCCTGTCCCTTGGGCTTCTATCTTTGAGGCATCTTGGCACATGCCCTCTGACCATGGACTCTTGCCTTTCTGCTGCTGACCTCATCCCTTGCTCCACATCCATCCTCTGCTCACTCTCCTGGCATAAATGCATCCAGTCTACTAACTGCTGCCTGTCTGCACTGGGTTTTCTGCCTGGCCCAGATGTCATAGTCAGCTGCTTCAGACCACACACCCTGGCTTGCTGGGCTTGGCGCTTTCCCCAGGCTCTCTTTGCCCTGTCTCATGTCATTCTCTGCTGTTCTTGCCTAGGTGGCTAGGAACAGAGTAAGGATACACAGTGCCACAGGACCCTGTGCATTTGTCCACAAAGACCTGTGCTGCTTTTAGCACAGTCCTACTGAGGAATGACAAGGCTTTCTCAAATTTCAAGCAAACTGAGGAGTTGAAAAGGATAGAAAAGTAAACACAGCTCATTATTTCCAAGTAATCCACCATTCTTTCACCCCATTGTCTCTGGCTTTATTTGCATTTCTTTGCAAACAGTGATTCTTCACCTCTGTTTTTGCCCATGCTGTTCCTCCAGTGTTGAATGCCTTTCCCTGCTCTGCTGGCTTAACTCCAGCTGTATCTTTGTATCTGCTCCAGGGTTCCATCCCCTCTTTTTCTATGCTGATGGAATATCCAGGTATCGTCTGTACAATATCATTGTGGATAGACTTTAGGGCCAGGCTGCCTGAATTTAAGTCCTGCCTCTTTCACTGCTATGACATCTTTTTTTTTTTTTTAAAGCGGGGAATATAATAGAGCAATAAAACGAAGCAAAACAGTGATAAGACAGTAGGAAATCTACAGTAGCCACTATATTGCATACTGTTGTCCTTTATATAGTTGCTCAGCTCTAGACTTGCAAAGTCAAGCACACAGTACAGCTCTTC
Organism: Hydrochoerus hydrochaeris; assembly: GCA_004027455.1. Lineage (NCBI taxonomy): Eukaryota > Metazoa > Chordata > Mammalia > Rodentia > Hydrochaeridae > Hydrochoerus > Hydrochoerus hydrochaeris. The sequence goes on from PVLA01003354.1 coordinate 209,415, forward strand.
CATATCCAGTTGCTCACTGGAGGGAAGGGAGTGCAGTTCTCCTCTCCCCAGCCTGCGCGCCGGCCAGCACACAGGTGGGGGCTTCACTTCCTTCCTTGTTCTCCCTGATCCATGCTCTGGCTGGCTTCTAGGTGGGGGCTTAGCTTCCATCTTGCCTTTCCCCAATCCGCCATCTTTCTGTGCCTCAGTTTCCTTTATTTATCCAATCATTTATTGATGGACCTATAAGCCACTTCTCCAATTTAGGTATTATGAGCTGTGCTGCTGTAAACATAACTATTCATGTATTACTGTAACACGATGTCTTTAACTCTTTTGACAATATATCTCGAAAGAGAATAGCTGAGTCAAGTGGAATTTCTAGTTTGAGTTTTCTGAGGAATCTCCACACTCCTTTGCAGATTGCTTGTACTAGTTTGCATTTCCACTAGCAAGAGAAGGGTTCCTTTTTCTCTGCAGCCTCACCAGCATTTGTTGTATGTGGTTTCTCAGTGATAGATGGCCCTTCTTTCTAGACTCCGATGGAATCTCAGTGTTGTTTTGATTCGCATTTCTCTAGTGACCAGTGATGTTGAACATTTTTTCATGTACTTACTGGCCATTTATACTTCTTCCAACAAGTGTCTGTTTCACTTGCCTGTTTTTCAGATGTGTCTTTTGTTCTCAGGGATCTAAGTTTTTTGAGTTCTTTATATATTCTAGCTATGAGTTCTCTGTCTGAGGAGTAGCTAACAAATAAATTTCCCATTCTGTAGGTTATCTCTTCACTCTGTTGGTTGTTTCCTTTGCTGTGCAAAAAAGCTTTTTAATTTCATATAATACCTTTTATTGATTCTTGGTGCTATTTGTTGTACCATTGGAATTCTGTTCAGAAGGTTTTTGCCTATGCCATTGTCCTCAAGAGTTTCATCTATTTTAACCTCCAGAAGATTATGTGATCTATTTTGACTTTAGTTTAGTACATTGTGAGATATGTGGGTCTAGATTCAGTCTTCTACATATGGATAGCTATTTTTTTGCCACTACTATTTATCAAAGAGGCTATCTTTCCTCCAGTGTATATTTTTGGCTCCTTTGTCAAAGATCAAACAGTTGAATGTGCTAGGAACTGTTTCTGAACCCTCTTTGCTATTTTATTAGTCCACATGTCTGTTTTGTGCCAGTGCCATGCTGTTTTTATCACTGTAGCATTGTAATATAATTTTAAACACAGAATTATGAGGTTTCTTGCCTTGTCCTTGTTAACCAGGATTGCTTTTTGTATTCTGAGTCTCTTCTGGTTCAATATGAATTTTAGGATTATTTTCTTTTAACAGCAACAGGGATGCTATTAGTATTTTGATTGATTGCATTAAATCTGTATATCAGCTTTGGAAATTTGGCCATTTTGACTATATTTGTTCTAATTATCCAGGAATAAAGGATATCTTTCCATTTTCTGATGTCCTTTTAGATCTCCTTTTTCAGAGTACTGTTTCCATTGTAGAGGTCTTTCATTCCCTTGGTTAGGTTAATTCCTCAGTATTTCATTTTTCCTGATTCTATCATGAATGGTATTGTTTTCCTAATTTTTTTCTAAGTGAGTTCATTATTAGTATACAGAAATGCTATTGATTTTTGTATGCTAATTTTTGCATCCTACTACACTACTGAATTTGATTATTAATTTTAGGAGTCTTATGGTACAAATTTTTGTGTCTTCTATGTAGAAGATCATATCATCTGCAAATAATGATAGTTTGACATCTTCCTTTCCTATCCATATCCTTTTCTCTTTCTCTTGCCAGATTGCTCTGGCTGATGTCTCAAGTACTACTATGAATAGGAGTCCTGATAGTAGACCTCCATGTCTTCTTCCTGATTTTAGATGGAAAGCTCTCATTTTTTCCACATTTAATATGGTGTTTGGGGGCTGGGGATTTAGCTCAGTGGCTTAAGTACCTGCCTGGCAAGTGTGAGGTTGTGAGTTTGATCCCTGGTACCAAAATAATAATAATAATAATAATAATAATAATAATAATAATAATATGATGTTTGCAGAAGGTTTGTCATAAATGGCTTTTATCCAATTGAGGTAAAGGTTTTTTTTTTATCATGAATGGATGTTTGATTTTGTCAAAGATCTTTTTCTACATCTATTAAGGTGATCATGTGATTTTGGTTCTTGCATCTCTTTAGGTGTTGTATTACATATATTGATGTGCGTATGTTGAACTATCTGCATCCCTAGGATGAAGCTTGTTTGATTATGTTGTATGATCCTTTGGTTGATTTGTTGCATTCTATTCCCCAGTATCTTGGAAGTGCTGGCTAGAGTGCACTACCCAGGAAGGATTATGTGGCACTTCCTCGCTCTGTTCTGTCAGACTCCATCTGTGTCAGTTGGGGCTTCCTGGCCAACTTTGGCGCTTCCCAGCAGAAATGCAGCCGTTGTCCTGTGCCCTGCCTTGGTAAAGGTGGAGGGGATCCAGCCCCTCCTGTTGGAACTCTGGCTTTGGCTGCATTTTTGCTGAAAGGAAAATGCAGTTTGGCAGCACAGCAAAACCGGGTGCTGGGCTTACTGCATCTCTTACTTTGCCAAAAGCTAGGAATGCAGACTTGTTCTCATTTCCTTATTTCACACAGCACTCCTGTGAAGAATTCTCAAGATGCTTAATATGAAAAATCCAGAAACGGGCTCTTGGTGTCCTGGATAGAGAGGCCAGGCTTAGTGAATTCATTCTCTCTGGCCTTTGTCTCAGAGAACACAATGTAGTACACCGTGGAAACCACTGTTCCACTGGATTAGCTAAGAGAGATTGCAGTGGGCAGATAGGAACAACAAAAGGTGGCTATAAAATAAAAAAACAGGAATTTACAGGTGTTGAGCATATGGTATGTGCTAAATTTTACTATGTCTATTTTATAGACATGAAAACTGAGGTTCCCAAAAGATGTTACCTAGCTAGTAAGTAGCAGAGGTGATTTGAACTTGGAAGGCAGACTTAACCCACGAAACTAACCACTGTTTCCTCCTTTGACGCACACGCAGACCGTCCCGGTTTGTGGGATCCAGTGTATTTGCTAATGGGGACCCACATACACTGTGCCTGAACACTGAAATGTTGTAAGTCTAAAAAACAGATGGTTAAAATATGTTCCTACCCTCTAACTTTACAACCCATACCTCCTGGATGACAAAATTTTAAAAAAATATGTTAAATCAGGATTTTTTAATGATGAAAACTCAGCAAAATATCAAGTTCAAGTTTCACATTTGATGGAAATATTTTTTCTTGCTAATTTTCATTGCTTTGATGAGCAATTAAGTCGAGTCTATTAAATCAAGAATTTGTAATAATAGAATTTCAAATTATGTGTGGGCCAGGCTCAATAGGAGTTTCTTTTCTTCCATTATTTTTAGTTTTTAACAAATGTAAGGATGATCATTCATTATTGATTTTCTATTTTTTCAATTCCTTTTTCTTTACTGCGCTCCACTTTTTTTTTTTTTTTTTTTGGTACCAGGGATTGAACTCATGACCTCACACTTGCCAGGCAGGCACTTATGCCGCTGAACTAAACCACCAGCCCAACCTCCACTTTCTTATCTGTTCCATCATGACCTCAATTTATTCTCAGTGATCTAAAGAATTATATAATGAAATGCTGTTATATGCAAAGTATATAAATCAAGTATATTTTAAAACAAATATGTAAGTTGTAGTAAATAAAAAATTAAAATTATGTTCATGTCTTCAAAGGCTAATGAGGTATGATCACAAAATGCTGTGAATGTTTAAGTTTTAAAAAGACACATTGCCATTAATTCACCTCACAATATCTTCTTTTACTTTGACCACATTTATCCCACCGTTTTTGCCCCTTTCTGATGCAGTTCTGGCAGTCTTCTATTATGTCTTTCTCCGCACTGTCCTGGCTGCCTGAATGTCTTGAATCAATTCAAAATGTTTACCTTTAATGGTTACATTTTGACTTTGGAGAAGAGCCAGAAGTCTCACAGCTGCAGAGTTTCATAGTGTTTGGATATTGTTGTCTTGGTTTTGAGGACATAGGACAAAAAATTTGGAGAAACATTTCCCTGGGGCCTGCAGGGTGTTAACTACAAGAGCAGATGTCTAGAGTGAGGGCTGGCAGTGTGAGGCTTCTCAGCAGCAGGACCATGTGAGGTTTAACAAATGAATTGAACTCTGGTATCCAGAGATGGGGAGCAGCGTGTCACAGGAGCACCAAGTCAGGGGGCTCTAGTCAGAAGAGCAGAAGAAAACTTCCACTACTGAAGTTGGAGGAATTTGGAGTGGAATGCGCAATAAGACTGGCTTTCTTCTTTCTGCAAATGTACTTCAGCTGTCTCCCATGAACGCCACTAGATGCTCACTCACCGCTAGCACTCATGGGAATGCATAAGCTGTGGTTCCAGCTCCTTCCCCTGTAGGTGACAAAAACCCACCATTTGACGTAGACAGAATAGATCATCATAATACATTAAAATTGGTGCAGTAAAAGAAATGTTCCCTGGGCTTGGGACAGTAAGAATTCCACAGCCCGTCTCAGAGGATGGGTGAGACCCGGCTTGGGGAAGGGCATCTGGGCAGAGGGAATGGTGTTTGACAGCAGTGGATTACTCTGGGATTTTTAAGCAGTAGTGTATACAGTGCCCAGTGGAGGATGGTGACCGATGTTGGTGGAGAAGGATCAGCCCCACCTAGGCACCTGGTTTGCTATTCTCAGGAAACCTTTTTAGGTTTTAGGAGACACGACAGAAGAGTTTGAAGCTGAAGTGTGGCCAGGAAAATTAGGATTTTAGAAAGCTCGTTTTTAGTGCCCCATGTAAGATTGAGTTACAAGATGCATTTTTCAAGGATGAATTGGAAGAGAAGGGCAGAGGAGGAAGGGAAACAGGAAGATAGTCCCTTGTTGGGGGAGGAAAGAGAGGGGTGGAGAGTGCTTCCTCGTCTCACAGGGTGAAGACCAAGATGGGGGGCGTGGGAGATGAGGTGCTGGCAGGGAAGATGAGGGTGCAGGTGGTAGCTGGGTGGAGAGGAGACTGCGCTGGCCTGGAGGACACAACCAGTATGGGAGATTTTGTGGGCACAGAAGCACCATCCCAGGAAAGACAGACCTTCTTCCTAGTGTCTGTGACTATCTCTATGGGCAGGTGACCTAGCTTGAGGGTGTGCTGGGGTCTGAGAGTGATGCCCAGAGATTGTCCAGAAACCCAACTCAGAGTCCAAGCATTGCTATCTTTGTGACTGGGATCAACCTCAATGTTTCTTCTTTCCTTTTTATGAAAAATGGGTATAGTTGTACCTGGCATCTCAGCTGAGGTTAAAAGCAATACAGCATTTTAGTGAATCTACGCAATTTTATCACCTTTAACATTTATACATTCCAGAAACATCTTACAAAGGCAGCCTGTTATACTTTAATTGGCAGCATTTTTACTCTCCTAATAATACATAAAATAATCTTACGGCAATGGGGTCTGTGGCCCATGTTACAGTGATGGGGTCTTTGGTTGGATGAACTACTGTAATTAATGTGAATGTATTTTAAAAATCTCCACAGAGTGGACTCTTGTAAGGCTTTGATAGCCAGCATCCCACTGATGGTGAGGCTCTGTCTTCTGCCCAAATCTTTACAACAACAAACAAATTAAAATATATTAAGGTGCAGTTCTAAAAGCAAATGGAGCAAACCCTCCAGCAAAGTAGGATTACTTTATATTGTGCCACGCAGCCCCTGCTTAGCCAGGGATTTTTACTGTTCTCTAAAAGAAGAAAGGGTTGAATGCATATGGCTCCCTTTGTTCTCTCCATGGGAGGAATCCCATCTAGTGGTTCTCAGAATTCTGTACAAATTATCATTGGACATAGAAGTGTGAACACACGCAATACATATGCTATACTATATGCATGAGTTATGATTTTCTAAGCTAATCTTGTCTGTAATGCAGCCTTTTTAGTCTCTAGCTTGAGAACACAGATCACATCTGAATGTGTGACACTGCTGTCCTCATCCCCTGCTTATTGAGGCACCATGAGTTTCACATCAGCTCTGAGCAACATAAATTGGAACCGGTTGGCTGTGTGAAAGGCATTGTAGTTTTGTGGCATAGATGCATATTTTTTAAGTGCAGAAAAGCGTAGACTGAAAGCTAGCATTTGATTTGCAATTAAAAAGCAATTAAAAAGACAAATTCAAAGTTTAAAATGTCTTAAGGGTGAATCTTAGAGAATTGATAGTGATAAACATCATGATCCCTGAAGGAAAAGGAGAGTGTTTAGACACAAGAGGACAAGATTTGATCCATACTCAGGTATTTAAATTGTACAAGGTCATCTGGTCATTTGGCTGAGACCATTTTGCACTGCAAAGTAATTCATTGAAATTAAATCCTGGGATAAGAATGTAGGATAAGTGCTTTGGGTCCTGTTTGACCTTATAAGAGCTGGTACTCTCCCTGCACACAGTGAAGTTTCCACTGCTCATTTCCTGCTGGGACTTTTGCCACGTGGATAGTCTTAGCTCCTTTTGGGTGTGGGTCACCATGGGAAGACAGACTGTGACTGTTTTCCCTCTGGCATTATCAGAGATGGTAGGAAGGGTTTTCTATAATCCTTTTGGCCCTGCTCAGTACATTTGACTTAAGAGAGTAGTCACGGGCAAGCTTTTAACTTTAATCCTGCTCCAGTCTCCAGCTCTGCTGCCCTGTAATATTTATTGATGGCTAGAATTTGGACATTTGCCTTCCTTAGCAGTAATGAGTGCTGGCTCTCTCACTGTGGGTTATGCTCTATTAAGGTCAATGGAATAAATGTTTAGTAAATTGTTTTTGTAATGTTTTAGTAACAGATTGCTTCTCCACAAAGTACTGTATTCCCTGTAAATTTAATTTTATAAAATGTATTTTGCTTTTGTGGGGGATGGCCCCATACAGTAGTCTTGTCTAAGACTACTACCCTAACTTGCAGAGATTCTGTAGAGAGGATGTTGTTTATGGTGAAAGCTAGACGTTAGGGTTCTCACGTCCTTGTCACCGTCTGGGAGAGGGACTCTCGGCTGCATTTTGGAGCCAAGTCTCAGAGTTGCTGTCTTAAAGTAACACCTTTCTCTTTTATGGGATGGGTGTCCCAGGTTGCCCAGGATATCTGTGGCTGGTCCATCTGTGCCACCACCCCTGCATCACCCATGCCAGCATCGGTTGCCTGCCATGAGTGCTCAGTGCATACCTCCAAGGGGTGCTTCATGCAGGTGTGGTTGCCAGTGGAGCAAACTTACTGCTGTGTCACTAAGGCCACAGGCTGTCGAGGTGAATAATGAAGTGGTCTCAACCGTGCTTCAGCATCGCCATTATCACAAGGGCTTTCAGAAAGTGCCAGTGCCAGACCTGCTGCCCTGATCCCTAGGGAGAGGGCATAGGAATGCCACTTGGTGGTAGCTACAGGTTACTCTAGCGGCTTCCCAGGGTAAGAGCTCCTGACTGGTTGGGCCAGGCAAATCAAGAAAACCTTGCCCTGATCAGGAATCATTCCTCCTGTGTGGTATTGCTGGAGGATATGGGTAACAAAAAGACCAAGCCCCTGAGAACCCCTGCAGCTATTCTAGAAAGTATCCTGCCACCTGGGTTTTGGAGTTGTCTACTCCTTGTAGAGACAACTTCATTAGCCAGGAATGTGTTTCCATGCAGAAAGCAATTCACCTCTCTATGGAGAACACAGCTCTTTTTCCTCTCAAGAACCTAAGGTATGTGGAGACAGAGGGTCTCAGGTCTCTGGCCGTAAACTTGGCCATTGTTGATATCTGGATGTAGGAAGTGAGAGATGAGGGCACATTAGCTCAGAAAGGCCAGTCAGGAACAAAGTGAAAGGACTTGTCTATTTGCGTCTTTCTTTGAAAGAGGATTTTGTTTTAAGCCTTTCAAAGACTTCAGTTAAGCTTATCAATCTTTTTTTTTTTTTTTTTGGCTTTTACAGTGGTACCTTGGTTCACAAATGTAATTCATTCTTCTTTTCAGATAGTATACTGAGTACTAATTTATCTAATTTTTATAGCAACCCTATGAGTTAGACACTGTCCTTGTGCTCCCTAGTTTACAGATAGAAAACAGACACAGAAAGGGTAAGTTGTCCAAAATCACAAGTTTGGATTTGAAGCCAGTTGGCAGTGCGCTTTCCTGCTCA